>JAMQGT020001461.1:0-32755 GCA_024447675.2 Pterophyllum scalare | reverse complement strand
GCTACATGACATTTTCTCACAGGAGTGTCAACCTACTGCCACACAGTGTTCAGATAAAAACAAAACAAAACAAAACAAAAAAGCAAAACAGGAGATTGAGACAAAAAGACAACACTGAGAAAACAAACAGACAGTGCTGCAAGTTAAACTTCAACCTGTCAAATACATGAGTTTTAAAATCATTACCATGCATATATTGCTATAGGCATAAAGTGAGAATGATGTTAAAATTTTCTGGTGTTATGAAGAAGTAAAGGAAAGTATGTGATTATTTCTACATGTTTTTGTTTGTTTGTTTGTTGTTTTACATCAGTTTCCAAAAGTTCTCATGAGTTGATCCTAAAGTTCTATAAGCTTCTTGGCACTGATTGGATAAATCACCCCCCAGCAACACCAAAATGTGTTTTTGCTATTTATTTATAGCTGCAGAATAAGATTCTGTGGTAAAAAAAACAGGCAAGTCAAATCAAGTGCAGCTTCACGTATTATATTGGCTCTTATTACCATACCAGTTCTCTTTTTTTTCTTTTCTGCAAGAAATCAATACATATGGAAGAAGTGCTGTTTCTCTGAAGTGATGGATAAAAGAGGAGTTCAGACTGGGTCCAAACACTGAATTCCGGGGATTTAAAAAGAAAAAAAAAATCATAATTGAAATAAATTCAAAACTTGAATCTTGTCCACCTCACAAACATTCCACTCTCTAAACACATATACGTAGATCCTATTGTCCATGCCCATAAGTTTCCAAGGTTTAAACTAAACTAAATTAACTTTCAGTTTATGAATGTAATTCAAGTTTCCCATGTTAAATTCAACTAGCCTGCAAATCCAGGATTTGGATTGGATCAGTTTCAAACCAAATCTAAGCACGAAAAGATGCTTTCAATGACTAAACAAAAAATAAATAACTAAAATAAAATATTTTCAGCTGTCAGTGCTAACCCTCAGCCTCCTGGCAGTAGAATGTTAGGTGGCACAAATCCCCTGGAAGTACAAGTTCTAGAAAACATCTCAGTAGATAATAATGGGGTGCATATTAGTGACTTGTAAATGGCTAAATAAGTACTGAGAATAAGGAATGCTAAAATCATAAATAAATATAAACCACTGAGAATACTGTCACTTTCTGTGATTGGCATTATTATGGTAGGAACTAAGTCATCTGAGTTTTGTAGATTCATCTATGGTTTGAATTTGAACATCATCGGTGACATCACTGCCGAGATATCATGTTCACAAGATTTTCGGAAAACTTGACCTCTGACCTCTGATGCAATTATGGCAAAAATTTAATGTTAACAAACAAACAAACAAGCAATACCCCATTCCCCCATCCTGGGGTGGGTTAATTACTGTAAGTCAATTTCCATAACATTGGATACTGGTTAGAGAAAGTATAATGGGCAATATAATTATTTAAAGCCTGATGAGCTAACTAGATAAATGTGTATCCATCCATTTTCTTAACCTCTTATCCAATTGAGAGTCATGACGGGGGTGGAACCTATCCCAGCTGTCAAACAGGAAGGGTGGACCCTGACCAGTGTCCACACATAGAGACAGGAAATAATTAATTACCCTAACTGTCATAAACATACAGTCATTTTTCATTGTTTTGACCTACGAAAATTTTTACATTTTATATTTTTTTCCTCTATATATAATGACAAATTACAAAATACAACAACAACAAAACCCAACACGTCCATTAAGTGATCCTATTGATCTTTAAAGGTGGCAGTGTCTCACACTATCGATTTCAAATGGGTGTGTTGTAGTCAGGACCCTCTAAAGTTTCCACTGAGTGCTTATCCAGGGGTTTTAGGCAAAGGGAAGAAGAAATATTACTTCTTAAATGACATACTTGTGAAATCAAGTTGGAGCAGATTTTGCTTCTGACCTTGGGTGACCCCTCTTTCCAATTATCTGTGACACATGATGACCCTTTCTAGCTCTCTTACAGATAAACTGTGAATCAGAGTTCGTTGCCTTTCATTAATAAACTGAAGTATCCACTCCCCCAACAAATAACACACCAACTGGCACCACTCTGACCAGACCCCCTTTTTTTACATTCAAGAAATTCACTGCTTTATAATTCAGATATGGAGCATATTAAGTCATCTTTAAGTATGCACTGTACAGTTACAGATTTTAACTGCCTATTAAGGATATTGATTGCAATTTTTCTTTTTTGCAATGCTGTAATGGCATTACAGAATGACTTTTATGTGTAACGTACACTGTAATATGAGAGACAAAGTGCATCACTGTATCAGAAAGAAACAAAAATGGTCAAATATGTTCTGAATCAGTATCTGCAAGAAATCACTTAAACGGAACTTTTTGGGGGCAGCACAGTGGTGTGGTGGTTAGCACTGCTGCCTCACAGTTAGAATACTATCTGGAAGGCCTGGGTTCAATTCCACCTTGTGGAGTTTGCATGTTCTCCCCGTGTCTGCGTGGGTTTTCTCCAGGTACTCTGGTAAGTGCATGTCCAAAGACTTAATTACTGGCTACCTTAAATTTCTCATAGGTGTGAGTGAGGCTGAATTGATGATGGTGTCTGTCTCTCTGTGTTAGGCTGGCGACCTGTACAGGGTGAACCCTGCCTCTTGCCCTATGTCAGCTGGGATAGGCTCCAGCCCCCCGTGACCCTGAACAGGAGATGTGGATGGATGGAACTCTTTTTGACAAAATCATGTAGTTTAAAGGTTGTCAAAACACAGCACATCATGCCATCATCTAAAGAAACTGACATCTATTAATCTGGACTCCAGTGAACCAAAGTGACAGCCATTATCCACTAATGTAGAAAACTTGGAACAGTGGTGAACCTTCCCATGAGTGGCTGGCCTACCAGAATTTTGAGATGGATGGATGATCACTTTTGAAAACAAATATTCCAGCATAGTTAATGTATCTGTGTAAATTTCTAAAATATCTGTATCTTTAAATCCCTAAAATCACCTTTCCATCCATACTCTATACCAGGGATCCTCAAATCCAGGCCTCGAGAGCAGGTGTCCTGCAACTTTTAGATGCGTCTCTGCTTCAACACACCTGAGTCAAATATAAAAGTCATTAGCAGGACTCTGGAGAACTTGACTGCATACTGAGGAGGTAATTCAGCCATTTTATTCAGGTGTGTTAGATCAGGGACACATCTAAAACTTGCAGGACACCTGCTCTCGAGGCCTGGATTTGAGGACCCCTGCTCTATACAGAAGGAGACAATGATCAGCCTTGTTCCAACTCTGTTTGAAGTCACCTTTTCTCGCTTTACACTTACAGCTCGTCCACATCTCTGTGTGTGTGTGTGTGTGTGTGTTTGGTATATGCTACAGGTCATTGTCACAATTTAGCATTCTGTTCCTTTTTTTTTTTTTCAGCTCCTCTAGGAATTCTCAAGTGTTACCCGACTTAGCCTCCAAGTAGAAGTGCTCTGCATTGCATCCTTGAGTGTGCTTAGTTCTGCTGTAGGTCTCCTGCCACCATCTCAATGCATTCCTCTAGTAGGTTCTGAACAAGAATACTATTTCTTATATGCTTCCACCCAACCAGCTAAGATGCCCACACATGCATGTCACAACTGCTCTATCTCAGTCAAAAAGTCATTGGAATTCAGACCATGCATTGTACTTTGGGGTCGTGACTTTCTGCTGTGTACATGGCTCAGAGGTATATAGCAGGGGAGAAAGTGCACGCTCTGTGATCTCTCTCTCTCAGTTTCTGCCTGTCGCCTGTCTCTTCCTCAAACATACATACACACACAGGAATGCTGAATGATGTTTGAATTCTGATCTTTTTCACTCCTAGGACCAGACCAAAGTGAAGTAGGCCAAACTTTTTCCTCTTTCTCCAACCAGAGAGAATTACACCTGTCTCTTTTTTCATTTACATCTCACTTCTTCCTCCTTCTTGCAGGTTTGGACAGCATTAACTGCAAGTGCATGACCCAACTGTTATATGTCCGATGTGTTAAAGGAGCTTTTCTAGCAAAGCTTTGTAAGATGAAAATAAAATACAATTGCATCAAGGAGAATTTCTCTTCAAAGGTCTCTTGCCAAATTAAGAATAATAATGGCGTTTTCAGTGACTATTACATTCATAAGATGGCTTCTCCTTGGTATAGATTTTGTGGAGAAAATCCGCAGGAAATCCATTTGTCTCACCACCGAGCAGCAGTTAAGCTTGAACAAATGTATTCCCCCTTTGCTTTGGTAAAACAAAGCACCAATGATAAACTTCTCTTTTTACTCCAGGCTCCACTCCCCTCTGCCTGATAAAGATGTCTGTCACATCAGCTAGATGCGACCCCCTCCCCTGTTTCAAGCTCTCTCCCTCCTTTTTTTTTCCTAATCCGTATCTCTCCTGCTCTTCTTCTCCCATTTATTTATGTATTTCAGCCTTCCAAATTCCATCTTCTGCTCTCTCTGTGGTGAACTGGAACAGGCTATGCGGCATGTTTCCCCTCATTCAATAGCATTTCTGTAAACCCAAATCCTGTTGCCTCTCTTCTTCTCTCTCACCTCCTCATCCTGACACCCTCTGTCTTCATCCTTTTCGTCACCCTCTTTCTCACTCAGCCCTCTCATCCTTCCCCCTCCTCTTCCCTTCCCCCCCTCTTTGCCTGTGTCTCGCTCTGTCCTAGTTTCCACAGCCTGCGTTATGAATTATGTGCAACTAGCTTGCCTCATGAAAGAATCATCTTGGCCAATGAATTATAGATGTTGAGGAGAATAGAAGTGTAGGTTACAAACTGTGTTTACCCTCACTGGCTCATCTACTACCTTATTAATTTCATCATAGCTAAACAACTGAATGACTGACTCTTTAAAAAACAAAAAAACAAAAAAAAAAAACGAGTTAATGCCAGTTAAGAACAGGTACCCACTATGCTCTCAAATCTGCCTTAGATGGGTCACTGCTTCACACTTCTTTGGTTTCATCATATGAAGGACTGACTGATTTTATTGAGTTTACATTGCATTCAATGGTGTCATTCTTAGTTTACCTGATTTCAGCTGCAGAGTCAAGTACTGATTCAGACAAACCTGTCTTTAGTTATTTCCTTTCCTTAAATACTGACTGAATGTCTCAGTGTATATCACTGTGTGAATGGATGACTGAGAAGTTTAATTTTCTGCAAAAAACCCCCACATGACTCAATTTTGTGCTTTTGCCCCATTTTTGTGTGGGCACCCATAGTAGCAAACCAGGACAGTGATATTTGACAGTTTGGGAAAGCCATGATTAAAATTATAATGTTTCCTTATATTACTGATGACTTATTTTAATTCTTGCTCTCTGCTATGTTGCCACATGACAATTATAGTATGCTCATGGGAAAGGATTATAAAGGCAAGGGAATTATTTTAAATTGCTTGTGCTTCCTGTCTAAATTAATGATAAATCATTGAGAGCATCTGTGGAAAACAAGTTATGATTAAAGTATGACTGTAGGACAGGGGAACTAAAACCTTCATATAAGGCCAGGGAAAGATTTTGGTTAATAAATATCATTAAAAATGGTTACGGTGCATGTCACGAAACCTGTATTGCCTGTCGTACTTCCTTATTCCATATTTCTTTGTTTACAGTCAAACAAGGCACCAAAAAAAAAAGATTTAGACTGTAATTAATTTCAAAAACAAAAAACTTGTCCAATAAAAATAGACAATTTAAATGACCTGGTTGTGGCACTGAAGTAAAGGTCAAAGAATCAATATAGTCAATAGGGTTCTGATTTCAGGGATTCTAGAGGGATCCTGTTGAACGTAAATGGACATACACAATTTCATGCCAAGAAACATTTCACTCCACATTGTAATAGGTATAGAATGACTGACTGACTGAATGAATAAATGAATTATCCAGCCAACTCTGATGCCAACTATCCATCACTCTCATGGATGAAAAGCTGAATGATTATTGCAGATTTGTCAGAATGAAAGCTATGGTCTTCTGTATGTGGACTTACACTAGGCTGACCTTCACAGCATTACTTTCCATCTCACTAGGTATAAAAGGCACACAGAGACTCAATTTCACTGCATTCCCACGCCCTCCCTCAACCCACTCCCTCTCCGTTTGCGCACTTGTATGGAGAGTCTGCCACACTGAGTGCTATTCCAGACCAAGTAGTGTTAAGTGGGAGAGCGTTATAAAGCCCTCCAGTGTGCAGGCCTAATGGCCACAATTTTCAAAAGTGCAGTGGTTATATGTAATCAAACTGGGACAAAATGCAACATTAGTACATATAGTAATACTTCATAATAATGCTACATTGAAAGGTCATTAAAATTCACTTGACAGATTTCTTTTAATGTTGGTAAACAGTAAAATGCCATTAGTTATGTTTGCTAATTGTTTAATAGTTTTTGTAAATTATCGCTGAGCATTATTTTGAGGACTTATGCAACATATGACCAACTGGCCAACCGTAGTCGTCTAGAGGTTGAGGGTGTTGGACTTTTGATCACAAGGTGATCGCACAGATGGCCTGGTGGGGGGTAGCTTGTCTCCACATAGTTGTCATCCGACTGCAATCATTTTCAGACAGATTGGCAAAGGTTTGGAAGTAATTTCCATCTAGTTTATAAATGGCGACAAACTGCCAACATGTAAGAAGTCTGAGTCAACCTGTGCCAATGAGTGTGATCATCTGCGATGCATCTCTTTGCTGTTGGGGACTCGAATCAACCAGTTGTGAACTGGGTGCATTCTATTTTTTTTCCTACATAAAGGTGAGGTTGCTGCATGACTATTTAATTTTGCAGTTATATCACCATTCTGCAATAACTACGTCACCATTTCTGGAGGAAGTTT
Source organism: Pterophyllum scalare (assembly GCA_024447675.2). NCBI lineage: Eukaryota > Metazoa > Chordata > Actinopteri > Cichliformes > Cichlidae > Pterophyllum > Pterophyllum scalare. Next base: position 25,921 of record JAMQGT020001461.1, on the reverse strand, counting down.
TGAACTTCTGTTTCGGATCTATTAGGTTCTGGCTGGACTCTGAATGTAAGCAGTTAAAGTCAGTTTCTGTGTACACAGATGGCAACAGATTTGTGATTTTCATTGATTTATGATAATATTGTCACAAACAGATGTCTTATGTCTATAACAATCATGAAGTTGCTTTGAAGTTGTCAACAGACTGCTAGTGGTCACAGACCTGGTCAAAGTTTTCGAAGCAACCATATCAAAGGCAACGAGGCAACACACAGTTGCAATAATGTTGGTAGTTGTGGGGTCGCCAACCACTGTTTTCCCAAATATCTATCTATCTATCTATCTATCTATATTTCGAACATGTACGTTAATACACATAAAAAACAAGTCCACATGCAATCAGTGACTTTTTTTTTTCCGAAAAGCAGTAGGAGGAAGCAAATGCTTATTAATTCCTATCCCTAACTAATATAACTATAATAAGGTTTATAAACCAAAACTACTTACTCATAGGCCCATCCATGACCTGAGAGCTGTGAGTACTAAACAGTTTGAGAATTAATCTGCCTCTGTGCACACAAGTTAACGTAAGACTAAACTTATTGTTTTGGTGGTGTTCTCCATTCTTTCTGGGCTGTGGACATAATTACATGATAATTAGCACATAATGTTTTATCAAAAGGATGGCAGACATCATGTAGCCAGTGTAGTCGCTCATGCTTATTCAACATATAGGTCGTTCTATCACACATTTCCCATACATGTGTTCAACAATCAATGATGATGCATGTATCCTGTGTACAATCTGAGACTGCCTGGCAAGTAAGCAAGGAGAAAAGAAGCCAGGGGTAGAGAGAGTTGTGTGGTAATTATAGATCAAGAGGATGGTAATTCTACTGAGTGTCTATCCCTATAGATTGGGGGTGGGGGTGAACAAGGAAAGAAAGCAGAGGGGAGAAAGAGGAGGGGAGACTCAAGGGGAGTAAAAGACTGGGGAAAGAGAGAGAGGGAGCTCGACTTAGGGAGAGAAGCAGGGAGGAGAAACAGGAAAAGTAGATCAGTAGGAAGAACAAAAGTGCAAAAAGAAAGGGCAGGTGAGAAGGAGTGGAAGGAAGTAGAGAGAGATGAGGTGGGATAGCGATAAACGTAGAGAGCAACAATGATAATAGCTTTTAATTTTTCTTGATTTCTGTGCTATAGTAGCATTTCTTTTCTACCATTCAAGTATTCGGCTTTCCCTTCTGTGATCCCATTTGAGATGACAGAGCTATAAATATCAATTTGTGAACTCATCATCCACCGGAGTCAAGGCCACACACAAGTCAAGTTCAACCGCTGCATGTAGGCTGACCTTCTAAAGGATATATATAATAAATGGGCCTCGGTTTTTAGTCTTTGGGCTGTTTGTCTTACACACAACACTGACTCGAGCTTCCACCAAAGGGATTAAGAGCAATTTCAGACCCAGTGCCATAAGATCCTACACTCTAGCCTTGGTTTGTGTTAGCCATGTCTGCAACAAACCTTATCACAAATAATATATCTAGTGTGTTCATAAGTGGCAAAGCCTTCTCTTGTTAAACAATACTGAGCAAAAAGGAACAGATAAATCCTAGTAGCCTTATCACAGCTAAAGCCTGGGTCAGACTATATGCCATTTAAGGCTTTCCATCACAGTTCTTTGAATTGCTGCTGAACTTTGCAGGGAGTCATATCAGACAACATAGTGAAGCCTTATTATAACAAATTGGACAGGCTCAGTCAGCTACACATACTGTAGATATCTGGGATCGTGAATGCAGCTATGTGTCATACAGGCTGTCAATACATTGTCAAACAAGGTGAGAGAATGTGTATAAAAGATGTTAAGTTGTCCATCTGCTTGGGCCCTTTGAGCTGTGATATGATGGCTGTGACACACTTTGCAAGATAATAAAGATGGGATGGAAATTGTCATGCCCAGCTCACATTTTTGTTCCTGACAGATGAGTGCCGTTGGATCATATCATTATCAAGTTAATGTTATACAGTCACTGTTGCATAAGGACGATGTGAAATGCAGTCGATGCAAAGCCCTTTCTACCTTGCTCACATCAGTGTGTAATTTACATCTCTCAAATGTAGGTGGTGAGCCATAAGATCTTGCTCAAAAATGTCCCCAGATTAATAGTTTAACATTTTGGCACTACATTTTGATTTTTTTAAAATTTTTTTTTGTACTCTGATTGTTTAAAGGCAATAACTTTTACAGGACCTTGTGTGTTCTGACAAAGGTTATAATACATCTTAATAGCAACATCGGAGTACTTAAAATGCATATACTTTCTGTTTATGTAACTATGTGCTCAGAGATAATAGTTTCATCATAGACAGATTGCCATATCCCTTAGGCTGTTTCACTGTTATCTTGAATTTTGGCAAGAACAGGTTCTGACACCTGCTGGTTTCAGCTAAATAACTGTGGTTGGATTGCTACTGGAGCCAAGAAGTTTCTGCAGAATTCATTTTAGTTCATTTGTAGGCTTATCAACTTGTGCACCCCTTTGTACAAAATAGAAAAGAACAGAGGAAGAAAGATAATAACAAAAAGTAAAAGCTAGGCAAGAGGAAAAGCATGGGATCTGTATCACGATAGAGTTGAATGTAAGACATAAACAATCTAGAAGTGGAAAATGGCAGTAAAAAGACACAGGGAAAGGCCTGGATATAGAATGACGGAAGAATGACGGAAGAATGACCGGTGATAGTGATGGTCAGTTACAGTGACGCAGGTTGAAAATGCAACAGAGAGAAGAATGGTTAGAGAAGGTAGTACATGAGCGATTCAATAGGAAAAAAAGATGATAAAAGCAATCACAAGGCAGGCAACAGTCTGCCTGCTCTGTTGTTTCTTTAGGCTGAGATGTCTCAATATTGACACAGCTACGTGTACATAGAGCGGTCTCCTTGAATGGAGTCAGGAGGATATACCACAGCTTGCATCCACACTTAAAAGCTCAAACACCTTATTGATGTTTTTATCCCTCCAAGGATCGACATCAGGACAAAGCTTGAAGTCTCACTCTTCTTCAAACTGAATATCAAAACTTTTTCACATGTGGGCTGAATATGAAAATCAGATCAGATACCTGGCCTCTACCTCACCTCCTTAGAAGCAACTACAATCCTGTCCTTTCTGTTAAACTTTCCAATGGAGCATATGCTGAAAAAGAATACTCTATACTTTACTATTATCCATAGTAAAGAATACCTTTAATGTATCTGGAAATAAGATTTTTTTTAACTGTAACAAGTTAAGTTGTCTTCAGTACATTATGTTATTTGAAGTATTAAAGTAATAATTTTGGCAAATGGGAAAGAATGCACAGTATAATGCAGTGCATACTGTACAGTAAAAGTGGTAAGGAAGTTTAATAAGGGCTTTGTTCACAATGGACAGATTGCCATAAGAATGACCATAATCGTACATCATGAACCTGCAAATACATTGATACTGGTGTCAGCCAAAGTTTTGTTGAATTGGTTGTACCAGCAATTGATTTTCTTTTACTCTCTGCTCTCCTCACCTCTCCTCATTTCTCCCCTTTGACTGGTCAAAGCATCACCTCTAATCCAATGGGTTCATTAAATGATAAAGAATGACTTTAATGAGCTCCCCTGTCCATTCACAGAGAAAGAAAGAAAGAAAGAAAGAAAGAAAGAAAGAAAGAAAGAAAGAAAGAAAGAAAGAAAGAAAGAAAGAAAGAAAGAAAGAAAGAAAGAAAGAAAGAAAGAAAGAAAGAAAGAAAGAAAGAAAGAGAAGAGAAGAGAAGAGAAGAGAAGAGAAGAGAAGAGAAGAGAAGAGAAGAGAAGAGAAGAGATGAAGGAAGGCCAGGCTGAGTTTATTAAAAAGTTGACCAATAGTAACTTTAAGGAGCAAAAAGTTCAGTGTCTTATTAAATCTTACGTGTAGCTGGACAACTGTTCCTCACAAAAGTCTGCATGCACGACATGACGTCAGTCCACGCTTGATGTCACTCCAGCCAGACCATTAAATACCTCAATAGTCTGGATCCAAAGTGATAACACATTCATTAATACAAATCCAATTCTCTTTGTCAATACTAATTAGTAAAGTTTGACAGAATTGTTACAGGGCAAAGAGCCGCAAACTTGAGTAAGGCAAAGTATTTCTGTGGTTCAAAGTTTGTTGTGTTGGGAATGTTATTTAAAGCAGTTTAGACTCAGATGTTTTGAAGTCAAAATCAAATTCAGTTATTGTAATACATAAAAAAAAAAAACTCTCCTTCAGATCAGCGTCATGCATGTAAAGGGTGAGCTGTTAATGTTTAGGTTGTTAAGGTGAAAAATAATTAGTACACACGAGTGGACGAGAAAAAATTCACTCATATCCCAGGCAGTAGTATCTCTGTCTTGGCCATGTGTTAACTGTGTGGGAAATCATGAGCCATGTTCTTTTCACTGCATTTAAAATTCACTGATGCTTATGCAGTAAGAAGGTAGGTGTGTATACCAGTAGGTTAATCAGCCCACCAGTTTTTGTACTTCCCATCTCTTCCTGGGCTTCTTACCACTGTTACAGGTTACACATCTGTGAGTAGGTTATGGTCTGCTTGAGTCCCCAGTTTCATCATCAGAGGGTGAGCGAGAGGCTCTGTAGATTATTTGGTGAGGAGTTCTTGGACCTGAAAAAAGTGTAACAGGAAAGGCTACTGTGGTGTCCAGAAGTAAATATAATCCCGGCCTTAGAGATTTCTGATCTAGGACCTCTGAGGCAGTTCATCTCCTGAAAGTGAACCAAATGAGGAGCTCCCCATAGGAGAGGGCATCATTCTGTGAAAGGATCTCAGGGACAACTCACATGGTCACATCCATCAATGCATCCGTTTTCTTAACCACTTATCAAGTTCAGAGTCAAAATGGAGGCTGGAGCCTCTCCCCTGCTGACATAGGGCAAGAGGTGAGGTACACTCTGGACAGGTCACCAGAACCTGGCTGCTGTGAGACAACAATGCTATTCACTGCAGCACCACACCACAGACAATTGCACATCACTGGAAAGAAAGATCACAGGAACATTTTAATATAAGCTAAATTAGGAATATTTTGCTCTCAGAATCAGATGTGAGCTAAATACAGTAAATTCAAAAACTGATAAAGCTGAAAATTATTTATTGGGCAGAAACTTAACAAAGACATCACATTTGTAGGACGTGTTAAGTTAATTAATAATTGATGAATTATTTAACAAGGAAGAACAATAAATGAGCTGGTAATTTTTCAGTCACTCTTTTGGTGATTATTTCTATCACTGTACCTGATGAGGCTGGTGGTTGTAATTGTGAGTGTTAAAGGCTTTTGTGGTAAGGAAATGGGGGGGGGAGTCAGTCATAAGAAGAAAATTACATGAAAAGTATACAAATAATTAAAACAGGTGTAATGAAATACTTTGGATTTAGACATTAACTTTAATTATGTGATAACCAGATGTATTTTGTAATTAGTATAAACTGCTGTACAGAACCACAGTAATTTGTACTGTTCTTTTTTTCCCAATGAGCTATGAACTGGAATATATGTTTATGATACTGATTTTTCTGATCCGCTGTCCTTCTTAAACGACCACGTCAAACCATTTCAGTCATAAAGCTTTAACAGTTTGTTGCTGTCACTCGCTGCACCAACAGTTCCCACGCTAACCTTAATTCTCATGTGAGAAAAACTCTCCCTCCTCCTAGACATCACTCTACCTCAGTCCTCCACTTTCTCATCTTTGCTGGGAGTGATGCAAAGGTCTTAAAAGATCAGGCCAGGATATAAAAGAACAAACGGTGCTCATTAATTAAACATACCCAAATCAGATTCAGTAATAATGGACAGTGAATAGAGAGGGATGCTTGATTCGCTGGATGACAGAGCAGCTGGCCTGAGGTAACTCCCGTGGCCGCCATGTTTGCGTGCAAACTTCCACTTAGTGTTGATGTTCACAGCAGTGTAAATGCACAAGCTAAGGCAGGCCTCAGTGTGTGTGTAACCTGTGGGTTAGCATGAGTGTTTGTTAGACTGTGTGTATGCCGGAGTTCATATTTTATTGACGTAAACTCCTTAGGGGGCGGCTAAAGCTGGCACTGTGTGTGCCTACAGAGAGCTGTGTGTTTTGGCTGAGGGGAACTGTAGCAATCACACACAGATAAAAACATCACAATACAGAGAACAAGGATACCTCAACACAGTAACTGAGGGGGCTAAGAGAGCAAGGAGGATGTGGCAAGGGTGCACGACATGTGCGCACACACATACACGCACACAAATTCTGGCTCTACAGACTTATGTGCAGATGCAATTTTACAGAATCGCATTATAAAAAGATGTGCATGTGCATTAAGTATACACACACACACACACACACACACAAGCACAAAGATGCAAACACATGCACTTACCCATCAGGGAGAGCGCCTTTCTTTCAAAGAGATGTAAGCACACAGCCAGTTTTTATGTAGCACGGACACAATAAAAAACTTTCATTCTCATACATTCTGCATGAGGTTTATCTGACTTTAATAAATCCTTGGTTGCATGCATGGGAAGTTACATAAATCTCTCCTCTCCTCTCCTTACTGCAATGCATGCTGGGAATGTGAGTGAGTGCATCAAGGTGGTTGTTGACTGTGTGGAACTGCTGGGTGAGTTTGAAACATTTGGACTGTGTTTTTTTCAGATTTTCTTTCTTTACACCGTGTCCTTGATGAATGATAACTGGTAAATAGACTGATACTTATATAGCACCTTTCTACTCAGTTGGGCACTCAAGGAGCTGTGTACTACAAGCCTCATTCATTTGATCACATACACACATTCATACAGCTCTTTTATCTATGTCTAAGCGCTTTCTGCATTCAAAAACACAATCTCACTCCAATGGATGCATTGGGGGCAATCTGGGGTTCAATATCTTGCCCAAGGATACTTTAGCATGCGGATTGGAGGAGTCAGGGATCAATACGCTGACCTTCCAACTGGTATACAATCTACCACCAGACCCACAAAAATTAAAGTCTTACCTCTTACAGAAGGTAAGAGGTCATTTGTGTTACGCAAATGAAACTCAGTTAATTGTTCGTCTTCTTTTGTGCCACGGTATCCCTCCCTAGCCTTCCCAACCTTTCCTGTCAATTAGACATGCGGTGATAGTGGTGGCTGTATACTGTAGAACAGGTTCTTTTGGCTGTAGGTTGGTCATGAAAACATTTAAATAAAGAGAGATCATTTGGAAGAACTCAACATGATGTATTCACATACAGAATTAAATTGAACTATTTGGCGATGAGACTCAGAAGATCTATATTAGCAGAACAGGATCGCAGCTGTGATAGGAGTTAGGACAGGATCCCCTGGAGTCTAGATGGTAGTGGTGGTGAAGATGAAGATGCAGGCTTGGCTGATTCCCCAGGGTGAGGCAGAGAATGGAAGCTGATTGGCTAACAGAAGCTGGGCAAGAAAATGATTGGACGTTAGTAATGAAGTCAGTATTGAGTTTGAAAGTGTGGGAAAGAGGAAGTGATCTAAAGAACAGACTTTAAGCAGGCAGATGAGTGATTACAGCTCTTCCTTACTGAAGTTGCACATAAGCTTTATCACCTACTGAACAAGGCTGTTATTTTCTTGCTTTGAGAGAAGTGTTTAGCTCACCTTTTGGTTGATCTTGGATGATTTGTTTGTGTCTGTCTCACCAGTATTTGTACTGTCAACACAGATCACTGTATCTGGTGTTCCCCCTTCATCCCCAGTGAACTGCTGAAAAAAAAGAGCTAACCCGCTTCAGAAAGTTTGCCAACAGGTTCAGAAGAATTCATTTTGTGAGCGTGATGATGTCCGCCACAAACACTCTTCCTGTCTGCATAAAGAGCAGGGTGTGGGCAGCAATACAGGTGAGCAGCAGGCTCAGACCTGTTGAGCAGCAGCACAATGGAGACAGTAGTACCACTGAGCAACACTCTGCATGATGTTACGTGGACGAGTAGCAGGCTGTGAGTAACGTTTTCATAAGCAAACTGCAAACAGCCAGCACAAAATAGTGGAAGCCCCAACCAGCACCACACGAACTGATATAACAAACACTGAACAAAGGGAACTGGTGAGATGAAAGGCGAGATTTCTGAGCAAGAGAAAGAAGTGAGGTAAAGTGAAAGTGATGGACAGAGAGTGGCAATGACAGGTAAGGCTGAACATCAAGTTGTTCTAAGGCTAATAATGAAGAGGAAGAAATGTTTGAGGAAGACTGTCACAGTTTTCAAATATGCTTTAAAAGGATCAGCATCAGCAGTAATATTCTTTGCAGGATATCATCTACTTCTTAGATGAAACCTTTGGTAGACAGTTTGTGGAAGTCACATATTTTCCCCAGATGTTGACAGATTTATTAAATCTGTACTAAAGATAAGAAGAGTGGTTGGCTATGAACAGCTGAGCAAGCAAAAAGCATGTTGTCTGAAAAAGATAGCGACTAAATTGAGGAAAGAAAAATGCGGAAAAGCTCGTCTAAAAGCACACGTTCTATATAAAATAGCTTAAACACACATGGTGGTCTCTTGGTAGGGGTTTCACTGTCCTCTGTCTTTTCTTTTTTAGTCATGGCACTAATCTTAAGTTTGTGTGTAGCAGATGTATTTACTCAACATCTTCAGTTATTACATGTTTCAGTATGTGAAGTGGAGCAGGATATGATTTAAGTAGTACAAGCAACAATCAGGGGGCATGTCATTTATATTCATAAATGATTATGCTCATAACTCTGGAGCTGGCCATGTACAACTATTTCAAATATAAAATGACAAACTAAAGCAGTTCAACAGCAGCCATAGCTTGATGGTGGGAAAATGCAGGTTAGAATATTTTAACAGTACACTACACACGAAATAACTAGTGAAAAAAAAAACTACCATGAGGAGTTAGAAAAGGAAGAAAAGGGGAAAAAACTGATTTTCACAGTAAAAATGTATGATTTCTACATATTATGACAGTAAAAAAAAATCTAATTTATGTGTTGTTTCTTGATTTGTGGCAGTTAAATGTTTCTGTTATCAAGATACACCATTTTGTGAATTGATAGTTTTTCACTAAGTTTTACAAACTTTTGTTACAGTGTCTGTCAAAGATCCAGTGAACATTCTTCTGGATATTGTTTCTATCTGTGATAAATACAAAGGTGTCACTACCTTGGATATTGCCATATTTTAGTGCTTTTTTTTCCCAGTGATATTTGGTCATGTGTGGACTTAGTGGCTGGGATGGTTTTGGATGATTTCACCTTTAATTATCCTCTGAACTGCTTCGCCATAGAAAGGTAAGGATAGTTTCTATTAACTTTTTAATTGTGCACATATAACTTCTGAAGTATTAGTTGTTTTACCTCATGGCATCCATCCCTGGGAAGGGCTCGGCATGGGGTCAGAGTTGTGGTTGCTCCAATTTACCCGTTGAACAGATTCTGTTGGCCATTGGGGAGAAAATTGCCATTGTGTTGGCCATTGTGGCATTTGTTACAGAGGATCATCTTATTCACACACAGGTTGAGAAGGGCCTAAAATTAGATAACCTGTCTGTTTGTACCAAAGGGTTATCATGTTGAGTGTGCCCTCATTCATTCTGAACAAGCTCATTGAAAAAGACCTCATCTGTTCTTGAAAGTTCACCGACGAATTTAAAACTGTCTGAGTTACAAAAATGCCAGATCGCAGCATGTCCAGTCTCTGCTGAGACAGGCTTTTATGTATCTAAATGACCCTTCTCAAACTTTTGAATTGCCATTTAAAATAAAATATGAGAATGTTTTATAAAGCTGTTACAGTACGCAAGCTCATGAAAACCTTCAAATATGGTGATGTTGAGCATAAATTTTCATCGTGGTCACATGATGAGAAGGCATCGGGGAGCACCTCAGGTGTGCAGCAGCCAAAGGACTACCACACTGTTGGTGGTAGTCTGATTGCAAAGCCGCAGACAGCAGAGGAGACCACAATGGGAAAATCGCAAACTGAAACAAGCAGCAATGCAGTAATTCATGCTGGAAACACCAGCACTGTAATAAAAAACCAGCACTGTAATAAAAAATTACACTGATGGACAGGAAGAAGATTAAAATAGGAATGATGAAACAGAAGGAGGGAGGACGTGATGCTGTTTCAGGTGAGCCAGCAGGCCCAGCACCAGTGGTACAGAGCAAAAATGAGAGCAAACAAGAGCAAGTTGTGGATGATGACACATTGTCTCAGTTTTCAGACATGTCACAAGATGATCAACAGTGTTACTCGTTAAAAAGAGATCAATGAGGTTTTGGATGACATGTTTGGAAGATTTGGGGTTGAAATTACAGACTTCTTCCCCAATGGAGACTGGTTTATAAACTCTGTACTGGAAGTCAGTAAGGATGGCAGGTTGTAAGCAGCTTGGCAAACAGAAAAGATCTGGGGTAAAAAAAAAAAAGATCAAACAAAGGAAAGGTCCCCCTGTAAGCAAGACAATAAAGCATGGGTGATAAACAAAGGGTGTTTTGGAAGGTCCTTCTTGGAAAGGCCTGATTATAAAATAAATAAAATAACATAAAAAATAAGATAAGAAGACAGTTAAGACAGGAAACAAAATAATAAAACATAAGTCCCGATCACCTCTGTGTTTTAATCTTGACCTCGGGACAGTTAGGAGCATTTGCTCACCAGATCTCAGTGACCTAGTGGGAGTATGCAGGCTTATAAGATAGGAGAGGTGGTGAGGCGCTATCCCATGTAATGCCTTAAAAACAAATAGTAAAACCTTAAAATCAATTCTAAAACTGACTGGCAACCAGTATAGGGATGCTAGTTTGGTGGATATGTGGTCTCGTTTATGAGTGCTGGTTAGTAACCGTGCTGCTGCATTTTGGATCAGTTGTAGTCGATGGAGTAGCATCAGACTGACACCTGAATAGAGATTACAGTAGTCAAGTTAGGATGAAATGAAGGCGTGGTCCGCTCTCTCAAAGGCCATAAAAAAGAGAAATGGCTTCACCTTTGCAAGTAGATGAAGATGGAAGAAGCTAGATTTAATGACAGCTTTAATGTGTTTGTCAAAAGTAAGATTGGTGTCAAAGATCACCCCCAATTTCATTGCAAAGGGTTTATTATATATCTTTAAGGGGCCAAGATCATAGAGATCAGGGGTACCAAACACAATGACCTTGGCTTTGTGCTCATTCAAATTAAGAATGTTTAGAGCCATCCACGTTTTAACTTCTTCCAGACAATCCAATAAGGCCTTCAAAGGACTTGTTCTGCCCTCGTTAAAGAGCCCCTTTCTTCACTAGGCAGACAGACAACTCCTTCCACAGACTCTAGTCTCTGTATGATGGATTTATTAAGCACCACCGTTTAGGTTAACAGCATGAGAATGGGGTAAAATTCGAAATGAAAAAAAGCAAATAATGGCAATAATGAACACACTGAACCCCCTTTAACATACATTCTCCGTATGTCTTTCCATTTTCTTAAAGCCTACCTCACATACATGGCTACTAGCTTGGCTAGCTGAAAGCTATCAATGTAACACATTACATACGAAACGCCAGATGAAATGAAAACACAACTTAACCTGGTTAATCGTACAAAATATACATGTCAAACAAACACAGGCATCTTAATACAAACATACTCACAGACTATGCTTCCTATAGTGATTCCCAGATGAGGATGATTGTAGATACTTTGGCTACCTGAATCCACAATGTGCTCTCTATCAAGGTGCAAGGGAAAACAAAAATGGCTGCGCACAAGTTACAGAGGGCAAGTTAAGATGGCCATACTACACAAACAGAATAAGCACCACCTAGTGGCCACAGAATGAAACATCCCTCCAATCCCTCAGGACAGAACAGGACTCATAGAACTTTGTTTCAGTGGCAGATAGATCTGCGAGTCATCTGCGTAACAGTGAAACGGGATGCAATGTTTTTTAAAAATTGAGCCCAAGGGGAGCATATAAATTGAAAAAAGGGCTGGGCCAAGAATGGTCCCCTGGGGCACCCCACATGAGAGAAGGCTTTTAGAGGAAGAAGTATCTTCCAGCTTAACTGTAAAACTTCGGTTTGTTAAATAGGATTTAAACCATTTAAGTGCAGTCTGTTTGATTCCAACAAAGTGCTTTAGTCGAGATATAAGGATACTATGATCTACGGTATCAAAGACAGCACTAAGGTCTAAAAGTACTAAAATAGCAGAGTCCCCCGAGTCAGTAATAGTTAAAAGGTCATTTAAAACTTTTAAAAGTGCAGTTTCAATACTGTGGTGTGCTTTAAACCCAGACTGAAATACTTCAGTAATACCATTCTTGTCTAAGAAGGTCTGGAGCTGAAGGAGGACAACTTTCTCTAAGACTTTCGAAAAAAATGAAGAAAGAGATAGTATTATGCGAGGGATTGTAAGCTGATTAAAAACTAAAAACATGGATATATTATTACTACAAGAAACATACAGCTCCTTTGATAATCCTGTTGATTTGGAAATTACTTGAAAAGGATCTGTTTTTTTTAAGCCATAGTATAAACCTTAGTGCAGGTGTTACCATCCTTTCCATATCAGAAAGCTAAATTCATTTAGTACAGAACACAATTCCAGACATGCCCTATGTGGTTATAAATTATTATGCCCAAAACTGGCACTGAATGTCATTGACTATTTAACAAAATAAAGGATAAACTCAAACAGCTAAGGAGTAATTCATTTATGATTGTAGCTTGGGACTGGAATTGCATCACAGATTTTACAGTTGACAGAAACACAGAGGAAACACACTGACCTTCTGTTGCACATTTGTCTTGTCTGAAAAAATTTAATCCAGGAGTTAAACAACAGACATGGGTCAAAGTCACAGAAGGCAATGCAAAGGCAGCCAGGTTAGACAGGATTTAAATGAAACACTTTTTAACAATAGTTTGATTAGGTTAATAATATCAACTATCAGCTTTTCAGATCATCATGCGTTAGTGATCGACATCTCTCTAGTGCCAGTATTGGCAGTTTAATTAGTGACAAGGTCGTTTGTCAGTATTTTAGTCTTTTTTGTAATCAGTGGGGTTATGAAAAAATACTTCCAATGATAAACTCAGTGGTGTGACATGGGGAAAATTCAAATTAGACACTTCTGTATTTTTGTTGAATATAATTTTTATTTATTTTTTTACATTATGAGACAAAGGGGGCTTTAATCAGGCAGACAGAACCTCTGTCATTAGTGATATAGATGCTCCAACTAAATGCTATAAAAGTTAGGCATCATAATTTGGTGACACACCTGGAGCTTCCTGATGGGATCACAACAATTAATTCAGAAGAGACTGGCCATACAGTTCTACAGTGAACTTTCAGTATAGAGAGTTGTGAGTCTAGTTGCATAGATGTCACATTGAATGGACTACTCAAGCTAGATGAGTCACAGAAGGCTTCAATGGAGTCACCCCTTTCCTTTGAGAGGTCTACCACAATCCAGCAGCTTACAAGTGGCAGTGCATCTTGAATCAAAGGACTCCTTGCAGAGTTCTACAAATGATTTTTAATCTGTGTTAAGAAAAAACACTTGCATGATTTTATTAGATACTCGCTGGACTCTGGGACAGTGCCACTGGGCTGCACAAGAGTGGTTTTGTTGCTACTTCCTAAAAAAAGGAGATCTTGGTTTGACTACTCTGCAATCTTTAAAAATAACTGGAGAATGTGTACCAAATAGACTCAAGGACTGTTTGCATTCTATTATCCATAACAATCAGACTCATTGCATTGCACGATAATGAACAATCAACTTTGCAATATCATATCGCATTGCTAGAAGATCTTTTCTTTATAGATCAAGAAATGCTTTTGGAAGAAAATGTATTTTATTCATTAAGTTGCTGTATTCAAATGCTTCTGCTTTATTGAAGATAAGAGGGGGACTCAGCAGACCAGTCCCTGTACGGATTAGTCAAGGTTGTCCACTGTTTGGCATGTTGAATGTGCTCGCCATTTAGCCCCTCTTGACCCAACTCACACAGGGTCTCATGGAGTTAACATTCAATGCAGATGCCAATAAATCAGCTGATTTGTCTGCCTATGCCAATGCAATTGTGCTTATTGCCAATCAAAATGATATTTACATATTGGAACAAAAGCAATCATTGTATGAGCATATATCCTCTGTGAGAGTTAACAATAAACCTTCACTCTTTGCCAGTTAAAAGATTGGAAAAGCAAACAGCAGCCATTACTTCCAGCTGGTCTGCAATGGAGCAGAGAGGGGATGAAATGCCTTGCGGCTTTTCTTGGCAATGATTTCTAGAGGAAGAACTGAGAGGGTGTAGTGGAGAAAATTAGTGCCCGATTGTTTAGGTGGAGATGGGTCCAGCCACAGCTGTCCTATAGGGGGAGATGTCTGGTTGTGAATAATCTGGCTCTCTTGCTGCTCTGACATCACTTCAAGGTTGTGTTGAGTCTCCACATGCACTGGTGCAGGAAATACAGACTGGTTAACTTTTTTGGGGAGCTTACCACTGGAGGTAGATTATCTCATCAATAGTTTTACATCCTCACTTCATATGACTTTGGATACTGTGGCTCCTCTGAAAAGGAAAGCCTCAAATCAGAAGTGCCTGACTCCATGGTATAATTCACAAATGTGCATCTTAAAGCAGATAACCCGTAAGCTGGAGAGGGAATGGCGTCTCACTAAAGTAGAAGATGCTCATTTAGCCTGGAAAAAGAGTTTGTTGCTCTATAAAAAAGCACTCCGTAAAGCTAGGACATCTTACTATTCATCATTAATTAAAGAAAATAAGAATAACCCCAGGTTTCTGTTCAGCACTGTAGCCAGGCTGACAAAGAGTCAGAGCTCTGTAGAGCCGAGTATTCCTTTATCTCTAACTTGTAATGACTTCATGGATTTCTTTACAAATAAAATTTTAGACATTAGAGAAAAAATTATTCTGATATTTGCTTAGACTCTTTCACTCCAGTTGATCTTTTGGAGTTAACTTTAATAATTACTTCCTCCAAACCATCAACATGTTTATTAGATCCCATTCCTACTAGACTATTCAAAGAAGTCTTTCCAATTATTGATGCTTTAATCTTAAATATGATCAATCTGTCTTTATTAGTGGCTATGTACCACAGACCTTCAAGGTGGCTGTAATTAAACCACTACTTAAAAAGCCATCACTTGATCCAGCTGTCTTAGCTAATTATAGGCCAATCTCCAACCTTCCTTTTCTCTCCAAAATCCTTGAAAGAGTAGTTGAAAATAGCTAACTGATCATCTGCAGAGGAACGGTTTATTTGAAGAGTTTCAGTCAGGTTTCAGAATTCACCACAGTACAGAAACAGCATTAGTGAAGGTTACAAATGATCTTCTTACAGCCTCTGACAGTGGACTCATCTCTGTGCTTGTCCTGTTGGACCTCAGCGCAGCTTTTGATACTGTGGATCATAACATTTTATTACAGAGATTAGAGCATGCCATAGGTATTAAAGGTACTGCACTGCAGTGGTTTGAATCATATTTATCTAATAGACTCCAATTTGTTCATGTAAATGGGGAGTCGTCCTCACACACTAAGGTTAATTATGGAGTTCCACAGGGTTCTGTGCTAGGTCCAATTTTATTTACATTGTACATGCTTCCCTTAGGCAGTATTATTAGAAAGCATTGCATCAATTTTCATTGTTATGCAAATGATACTCAGCTTTATCTATCCATGAAGCCAGATGATACACATCGATTAGTTAAACTGCAGGAATGTCTTAAAGACATAAAGGCCTGGATGACCTCTAATTTCCTGCTTCTAAATTCAGATAAAACTGAAGTTCTTGTACTGGCCCACAAATCTTAGAAACATGGTGTCAAACCAGATACTTACTCTGGATGGCATTACTTTGGCCTCCAGTAACACTGTGAGAAATCTTGGAGTCATTTTTGACCAGGATATGTCCTTCAATGCACATATTAAACAAATATGTAGGACCGCTTTTTTACATTTGCGCAATATTTATAAAATTAGAAACATCCTTTCTCAGACTGATGCTGAAGACATGATCTCTGCTGACTGAAAGTATTATCAGGCTGTCCTAAAAGCTCCCTGAAAAGCCTGCAGCTGATCCAAAATGCTGCAGCTAGAGTACTGACAGGGGCTAGAAAGAGAGAGCATATTTCTCCCATATTGGCTTCTCTTCATTGGCTCCCTGTTAAATCTAGAGTAGAATTTAAAATCCTTCTCCTAACATACAAGGTCTTGAATAATCAGGCCACATCTTATCTCAAAGACCTCATAGTACCATATCACCGCAATAGAGCACTTCGTTCTTAGACTGCTGGCTTACTTGTGGTTCCTAGGATACTTAAAAGTAGAATGGGAGGCAGAGCCTTCAGCTTTTAGGCCCCTCTTCTGTAGAACCAGCTCCCAGCTTGGATTTGGGAGACAGACACCCTCTCTATTTTCAAGATTAGGCTTAAAACTTTCCTTTTTGATCAAGCTTATAGTTAGGGTTTGATCAGATGACCCTGAACCACCCCTTAGTTATGCTGCTATAGGCCTAGGCTGCTGAGGGGGGTCCCATAATGCACTGTTTCTTCTCATTCACCTTTATTTACTTGTTTATACTTCACTCTGTATTTAATCATTATTATTAATCTCTGCCTCTCTTCCACAGCATGTCTTTTGTCCTGTCTCTCTCCCCTCAGCCCCAACCAGTCGTAGCAGATGACCGCCCCTCCCTGAGCCTGGTTCTGCTGGAGGTTTCTTCCTGTTAAAAGGGAGTTTTTCCTTCCCACCGTCGCCAAGTGCTTGCTCATAGGGGGTCGTTTTGACTGTTGGGTTTTCTCTGTGTTATTGTAGGGTCTTTACCCACAATACAAAGCACCTTGAGGCGACTATTTGTTGTGATTTGGCGCTATATAAATAAAATTGAATTAAGAGGAACTCTCTGGTCTTCCCTTGAAAGGGTCTCGTTATTTTCTCTTTCTTATTCTTCTAAATATCAATGGGGGAAGGAATAGAGAAAGACAAGCAGTGTTATCTGAGTTCATTGAGAATAAGAACACTGATATGTTCCTTCTACAGGAAACACACAGCTCATTAGGTAATGAGCGCTGACTCTTACCCAATGGTTCCAAACGATATAGAGGTGGCCGCACCCTGGACTACAAAATCCGATTTGGTGCCTACTGATGGCATAGCACAAGTGAACGATGATGTCAAGTGTTCAGGGCTGGATAAAAGTGGTGAGGAAGCTAGGGAATGTCAGGAGAGTGGGGAGATAGGGGGAATGATGGCTGAAGCAGTGAGTCGGAGCATTACTGCAGGTAGTGTGACTGCTGTCGAAAATGAGGAGGAAGGTATGTTTGAGAACCATTTGTCATCACAGTTCTCTGACATAGTGTCACAAGATCAGCAGTCATACTCTTTGCAGGACATTAGTCATTTTTTTGGTGGGGGCTTTGGTAGGCAGTCAGTGGAAGGTACAAAATTCTTTCCTAATGTTGAAAATTTATTAATTCTGTCTTAAAGATTAGGAGAGTAGTTGGGTATGAGCTGCTGAGTAAACAAAAAAATGTTTTGCTTGAAGAAAATATTGATCAAACTCAGGTAGGAGAAATGGGGAAAAGTGCCCCTAAATGGACATGTGTGATAAAATGGGTATGACACAGGAGGTGGTTTTCTCTGGGATGGGAACCTTAAATATCAATGGGGGTAGGGTAAAAGAAAGAGAATGAGGGCTAACTGTGCTTAGCAGAGACAGGAATATTGACATCTTCTTTCTACAAGAGACTCACAGTTCATCAGCTAATGAAGTCAAATGGGGAATGGGGGGAACAGTTCTTTTTGAGTCATGGTACCAACCTTAGTGCGGAGGTGTCAGTTTTGTTTTTTCCGCACCTTCAGTTGTTGCACGTTTCGACTTGTGACATAGAACAAAGCAGGGTACAGGTAGTGGACGTGACCATCAGGGATACTCTGTTTGCATTCATACAGTAAACATCTATGCCTCCAACTCAGGGGTGGGTCGTCTGCAGTTGTTCCAAATATTCAGCACCAAACTGAAGGAACTACATAGCGACTCAGTGGTGGGGATTGGGATTGTACCACTCATCCCCTGGCCGACAGGAACTCAGGTGAACCTCAACCGCCTTCCGCTTCTCTCTGATCCACTATTCTTCTTGGAAATGATGTAACTGATGTGTGGAGACAGCTGGCTGCTTCCATACTTTGACACCGTGCCACTGTTGATCCTGAGGACATTGTTGCTGAGATGTTGTTTGAGGATAGGCTGGTAGACTTCTTCTGGGGAGGATTTCATTGGCTGAGGTCTGCTGTTCTGTTCCTGCCTGTGTTGGAGTTGGGTCAGAGTCTGATTGACCTTTGTAGCCACGTAGAGGACTTTCACCGTCAGACTGTGAAACGGTATCTCTACCACAAACAGCAGCCACTGTAGTCCAAAAACAGCTTCTTTGTTGCTTCATACAGTTGTGAATTTTGATTATAACAGGCACCTGTTTCTTCTCAAACTGGTGGGTGTTGATCTTCGATGTACATCTCCTTTTTAATCAGTCTGTTCTCCAGATGTGGTACTGTTTTAAAGACTAAATGAGACGGTTTTCTTAATTTTATGACAATACTAGCGAGGGGCCTCTTTTCTACAACCCTTCCATTCAGAGTCGGATGCTGGAATCAGTTAGTGTTGATAACAGGTTTCTTATAACTGCTAGTTTAATAAAGTTGGAGGGTTTGGGGTCTGCAGGGCAATGGAAAACTACTACAAGGCTGGCTCAGGACACTGGGGTGAGGTCTCTTTGTGTTGGGAGAGGTCTTGAATGGCCTTCCAGGTCTCTTTAGATTGGGGTTAGGGACTGCTCTGTAAGTGAACAATTGGCCTTGTTACCTGACCACATCTTTACATATTGTCAATTTGTGCTGCTGTGGAGGAACAGGGGGAGAAAGAAGGATCTTTGCTGTTCTTTGGAATGCCAAAGTTGGGCAAACTGTCTGAAGTGCCAAAGCAGGCTCTGAACAGTGTGGCAGTGAAAGTCCTTAACAAATCATTACTGACTGGTGTCCAGGAGTTGAAGTGGTCTGGTGTGCTGGCACCAGGTTGCTCTCCAAGAGGCAGCTGGAGGTCCCTGTATAAACCTTCCATAGAGAAACGCAGTGCAGATCTCCAGTGGAGTTTGGTGCATGGGGCCGTGGCCACAAACGGACATGTAGCACATTTTGATTCAGGGTCTCATTTTTCTATTTGTCACACTGAAGAGTCTTTTCAGCACCCGTGGCTGATTGTCCAAGACTAACTGGTTTCTTTATTTTCTTACAGCAGTGGTTCAGTGGTTTGGGGTGATCTTTGATGATGGTGTGTTTATTTTTTGTCCTAAATACTCTGTGTCACAATGTGGGAAGGTTTGCTTAGTTAATTGCCTTATAGGCCAAGCAAAAATGAAAATCTGTCTGACTAGAGGGAATAAAATGAAGGGGACAGGGTTCATAGATGTTGGAATTATGTTCAGGGGTCTGGTGGTTTAAAAATAGAATTTGTTTATTATGAAATGGTGCCTCATATTGAAGAGTTTATTTCTATTTGGGGAGTTAATGGTGCTTTGTGTAATGTTACTGGTGGGAAGCTGGTTGTGGATTTCTGAGCATGAACATACAGTGTTCCAATTGTTTATTGCTTTAAGTGTTTTGGGTGGGGGGGGTTCTACACTTGTTATTTTTGAGTTTGTCTTTCTTTTTCTTGTTGGTAAGGACACATTAACTTAATAAAGTGTGCATTAAAGGTCAAAGGTCTCCTCTTCTCTCCTCTCCTCTCACATCTGTGACAGCAGCTTGGTGCAGATTCTGTTCTGGAATAGCTGCCTAATATAATCACAGTTAATAGCATTATACTTCACATTATTTACATATTCACTGAATAATTTTCATTGCTCCCATCAGATCTACGAACCCTCCCACACCTGCATTTGCTGCCTCCTTCCCTTTATCTGTAACTCACATCTTCTTTTGCACATCCTAGTTCCCTTCCTTCTTGTTTTTGCTGGAAAAGAGAAATCAAAAATATAAATTTATTAGATTAGATCAGCCTTGCCATCATTAATTTTTATTGTCGGATGTCGGATCCAACTGTCATGGATGTATGTCCCCTGTGATGGAACAAGGGACACACATACAATGATAAGAGGTCTTTGCAGTGTTCTAAAGCTGTCATCAGCAACATACGGCCAGCGGGTAACCAGGGTACAGGAAGGGAGATACACGGCACCTTTTGTGTGCTGGTGTGTATATGCATCCACATGTGTCCTTATCACCGTAAGGACACAAAGGTACAGCTATTATTGATGGACAAAAGGCAAGCACACACACCTACACAGACAGACACACACATACACACACACACACACACACACACACTTACTTACTTATATACAGGCACACTGCTGCTTTATTAGTCAGTCTTAACACTTAAAGAGTAACAGTTTTTATGCTTAAAAAGAAAATGGAAAAAACTTTTCAGTTTCTGATGGGAGATCACTGAGATCTAATGCCTTCTTACTCAGTGTTGACATAGTTTTGATATATTATTTGTGGTTTCTTTATGAATTTTTGATGTTGAAAAAAAAAGCTGAATATTTAATCACTGTAGGTAGCTATGAGATGTGCATCAAAGCAGGTTTTGTGGTTTTTGATGACACTTTATTCCTTTAATGATGTAGCTATTCTGTGTTTATGATAAATACTAAAAGTTTCAAATCCATTCTGGAAGTTTATGGCAACATTTTTGCACACTTTTACTCACAAATGGCTTTCTAAAAGTATTTCCATCACTGGATGATAAAAATTCAGCACACAAGCAATGGAACTACATTTCATTAATACATATTTACTCGCATATATATGTGTGTGTGTGTGTGTGTGTGTGTGTGTGTTTGTAACAGTTTTTAATGCAAATGCAAAAACAATGTATTTCTACTTATTTCCACCTGCTTAACATGTCTTGTTACTGAATTGTGTAACATAAAAATAAGTCTCACACAATAATATTGCTTTTGAGCTGCAAGAAGAGTAAAAACAATGACTGTTGACACGTCTGTATTATTTGTATTGCAATGTTTTCATACTAGCCTGCGAGACAGATGAACAAAATGAATAATGAGCACCTCAACAATGTCAGCCATTGTAGCAAAACAGCCAGAGCCAACCCTGCTGTCAAATTATCTGCTATGATAAATAATATCTTCATCATTCATAATAATCATTCCTACCACCCGAAACAAACAGGGCAGCTGGTAGGCTAGACATGGGCCAGACTGGCCAATAGAAGCTGATCATACTGAAGAGGCCAGGGAGCATCTAACTCTCAACTGTAATTATTCTCTATAGAAACCTCATCTCTCATTACTATGACCTGACCTCCATCCTGATACCGTGTGTGCTTCTGTATGTTTGGTTTTGTGTGTGTGTGTGTGTGTGTAGAAGAGAATGAGTGTATAACACAGAAGAGTTGGTGCACAAAAGTCAGATTTGGAAGATGACGTGAATGGATGAGGCATGAATGGAGGTCCCAGGGTGCGAGGGAGACATGACACCTCATTATTCAGGTCTTCGTGTGCATGTGTGTGTGTGTGTGGTATGTTGCCCTAGAGGGCAGGGGGTTTAGGGATGCCAGATGTCTCATAAACAGAAACACACAAATACTGTACTGTCACAAACCCCCTGCCCACCATTTTTGTTCACATGCCGATCTCCATGATTTCTAAATGTCTTTGAATAGTTCGCATCATGTTCACAGCTGGCAGAATACATCTTGATCTTCTATATATGGAAACATCTTCGCTTCCAACCTCACTCTAATGTCCTATGTACAGTAGCCTACATCAACACTCAGATTCCATCCTCTCATCTGCTTCCTAATAGTAAAAAGAAACCTTGATTGTGGCTTGTTTAATATTAAGATTAGAATTTAAATGTGTTGTCCTTTCAAATTTTGCATGAAAATAAAATCTGTCATGGTTGCAGAAACAGGTGTGAAACCATCTGGGTTTGTCAAAAAATATTAGCTTTACATCATTTAGCAATCGCAGCTGCTCAGAATCTCAATGGTGTTCATATTAGTCACAAATGGAAATACTCAATAGAGCTAAAATTTCAAGTGGAGATTTTAGAAAATTTCACCATGTTTGATATTTGTCGAGCTCATTTCCAGTATAGATGAGACTCGGATTGGACCATCATGCTGATGTACACTAACATTAAATGTGTGCACAACCTGCACTGTGATTTGTATGTTCCTCCATCTGGTGCGCCATTTCACCCAGCAAATAGCCCTCAAGTTGGAGGGCTGGTATCAAAATTTGTTCTCAGTTCCACTAATTAACAGCATCGAGTCATATCGAACATTACTGCAGAGAATGTTGGAGTAACATTGTTACTAAAGTCAATAATAACAGTACAAGAAACAAAAACAGCTGTTCTCTCTTATCTTCTTTATATTGATGACTAAAATCCCAATCCACTCTGGGGTGTCTGTTTTTTTTTCTACCAATTCACTGGGCTAATCATCTGGCCTCGTTGACTCTCCTAGACATTTTGTGTGAACTAAATAAAACTGTGTATCCTTTCATATCACAGGTATTTAGACTGGCAATCTATAGTGGCCTCTCCTGACACACAGCTGACCTATATTTAGATCATTTTAGTCTTACCTCTCTAAATAGGGGATCTGATGATGTTATATATTCCTTTCTCTTCAGGTCCTGAGATCTGTTTCTAATTATCAAACCAGAACACTAAGAGAACAGCAGGTGAGTCAACCTCATCTGCTCTTATTAATTACCCAGTTGTTAAATCAATGTTTGGTCTATAAATGTTCTGTTTGTAGAACAGCAGGCCACCAACAATTGATAAATATGTTATAGAGAGGTTAAGAAACAGGTTTACTGGATTAAGACATACAATGAAGAAAAATGTGAACAAAGGAAAATTATAAGAATAGTAGGAATAACGATGTCCAGTTGGCATGATTTGTCTCCAGTAGTTTTTCTCTGAAAAGATTACTGATTTTGAGGACAACTGAGACAAATGTGTGAGTCTTTAACCTTAACACATGCACCTCAGTTTCATTTACATGTGCAAGAATTAGTCAGCTTGAATGAATGTAGAAGCTATAGACTGTTATTGCCCTCTACAGGCTGTTGAAAACAACACATTAACAGAAAATGTATAACTTTTAAACTATTAATTTTATCACTAAATTAAATAAATAGTTATAGCATTTAGATACATTAGTAGTAATTGTATACTCCCCCCCCCCAATGGAGATCATCATTTATTGTGCAACAGACAGTAATGATTCTCTGAGGAGTGATTAAAGACCACCCACACACACACACACACACACACACACACACACACACACACACACAAATCCCTTGTCCCTTTATTCCACTCCAAGTCACATCAGCATGCCAGCTTTGTCTTCTACACATCTCACCGTATGCCCTGCCATCTGGGGACATTTTCTCCTCCCTTTGTTTCATCCTTTTTTTTTGTCCCCGTCCCTGCATCTTTATCTGCTTCTGTGAAGAGTGTGAACTGTGAATTTCCGCCACAGAACATTGTGCCGAGTCTCAGGTGAGTGCTGCCTCCTTCTGCAGGCTTGGCAAGTGCCTATGAGCTCTCAATTTCCCGTCCTGTGTAAGGCTCTCCATCTCTCATTGGGAACATGTTAATTGCTTCTGGACACTGATCAGTGTTCATTAAATAGGCCTGTATTCATCATAACAGATGCTCAGTCACAGTGAAGTAATGCCTTTTTCTTTGTGTTTTTGCTATCTGGAAGGCTGAAGAGGACACATGTAATTGCTTCTCTATTGTGTGTTTTCTTTTTCAAAAATGCTCTTTATTATAAAGACACCATTATCTCTACATGCCACTGCCATGCCAAAATAAAATTTAAAAAAAGCGATTTTGTTCATCGACTAATTAAATATTTAAAAATAAACTGACAATGTTTGATTTATGGAAAATATTATATACTATAAGATACCATGATATAAAACATCTTAATTTATCCTCTCTACTGAGTTCTACAACAGATCATAGGCAACATATTTTTGTCTGCTTATTATAGTCCAAGGTGATAAATTCTTTAAAAAATGTCAATGATAAATAAATCTGCATTTAATAGCCATTTATAAACATATTGTAAAGCATTTTGAAGAACCACTGTGTTAATCATTCACTGCCTGTACATACTGGATTTGGAAAAATAACTGAGACAAGCTGCACTACATGTCACTAGAGCCCCAAATACTGATAAAGGAAGATTAATGTTGTTACCTATGTTGATCTGTTTGTAGTGGTCGAAGCCTCATGGCTACAAGCCATGAACTTTGTGAATTTGGCATACTAGTACATGATCATCCTACAGTATTGCTTGGCATGTGCATCCTGTTGAAAAACTACTTATTTAAATCAGGGAGGGAGATGATGTTTATACCTGTATGCTAAAAATGGGTAATTTTAGCCAGATACTAGTTTTTTGTTGCGGGTACATAATTCAACTTTGTGGATATAAATGAGATGTTATTCTCATTAAATGTAAACAGAATGCTTTCAGAAAGTGTTCATAAGGTATATAAAGGCTAAAAACTGGTCATTTTAGCCCTTGCTTTTGTAAGGTCTTATAGGTGCATGCTAGGCATCAAATGCTAGGCAACATAATGACATAATATCTGATATAGATAAGAACCGTGATGAGCCTAAGATGTACTTGTATGCAAAGTTTGGTAGTGATAATGATAGTCTAGGAGGACTTTGTGGACAAAGAAACAATCACACAGATTTTTCATTTTATAGTAAGATTCTTGATGATCTGGATTTAAAAAAAAATTTATTCAAAATTTAAAATTTTTAAAGAATTTCTCTTGACATTTCAGTACATATATACCGATATCAAGTCTCATTTTACAATATTTTAGTCCATGACAAGGTATCTCCAAAATAAATGTCAAGGTAGGATGTCCGTGGTCCTCAGAGCCAACTTCGTATACACATTCACTTTCATGACCTACCAAAAAACACAAAAGTTGTATCGTTTCATGGGAATCAATCCAAGCTGTGAGAAGTACAGACTGTGCAAGAGAAATTGATTTAAGAGTTTCCTAAAATTTTATGGCAGTGAAACAGCAATTGGACTGAAGTTGTGAACTGATTCACACAGACAGAAGAATGGTTTCATTATTGTGTATTAATGGAAGACTACATTATATTGTTATTGTGTAAAACCACAGTCACTGGACATTGCAAACATAATCTGAACAGGCATCATCAAGGCAACTCATGATGTGTCGTGACCAGTGAAGAAATGGACAAGTATGACAGTAAACTTCACTGCAGAGTGGAAAACTTTGTTCATCCACTGTTAATGATAGTCTACAAAGATTTCTCCCTTTCTGGGTCAACTCCATTAAGAGTTCATGCTGACAGGCTCATCAACTGATGATGAGACCACAGTCTGATTAGTGTCCAGGTAGATTATATTATATTAGAGTGGTATCTGGCTCTGAGTGACCACAGTAGTCATTAATGTCCCGATACCCAAAAGGGTTGAATTTCTTTTTCTGTGCTCTCTCCATATTCTTCCATGTAATCCTCCACTCTCAATCACATTGTCCATCAGTAAGGCATAATTATCTTCCAACCCCTCAGGATAGTAGGGTGGACTAACAGGTAAGAACATAGCCTATCAAAAGGTATATTAATAGTTAGATATTATAACAGGTTTTCTTCATTTATCATGTATTCCTGTCTCCAGAGCTCACCAATGTCTCAGTCTCATATCCCATGTCTCCAGGCAGCAATACATGGTTATCCTCTCTTGGTTGGTTGCGTATTGCT
>JAMQGT020001460.1:0-92136 GCA_024447675.2 Pterophyllum scalare | reverse complement strand
ATGTTATCCCCTCTACTTGGTTCAGTTACGTATTGCTCATCAATAAATAGATTAGTCTCTTTGTAATCAATTAAAAGCTAGAGGAGAAAACTGTGTGACTTGAAGTAGGGAAACAATAGCTGGCTGTTGTGAAGCAGGTAGCATGACAGAGATGGAGATTCTACATGATCAGTGGCTAACAAACAATTTAGCACTTGAAGCTCATTGATCTCAACAACTTCCCATGCATACGCCAGAGATTCTGAAAAGGCTTGAAGGGTCTAGGTACAGCTGTGTTATGAACAAGAACAAAGAAATGAGTCAGAAGTAGACAGTAGCAAAGACTCGTCTTCTGTGCTGTGAGGAATTTTTCCTCCTGCGCTAAAACTCAGTTGAACCAAGGAAGCAGCTTCATCATTGCTGTAAAACCGCCGATAGAGAGTGAATCATGTGCCTAATTTGGAGATGAAATTGTTTGACAGTGAAACAGTTTAATGTCAAAACATTTGTGTTCGTCATAGTACAGGTGCTGCTGAGATAAAAGAAAAGTATTTTGTGGCTGCAAGACTTCATTCCGATTTGCTGTCAAATACTACTTCTCCCTGGTCATCTCAGCAGTATATAGAAACTGTCACTCTATCAGTCACATTAGGTCTGAATGTCCTGAGACAAAGACAAGCAACTCACAGACTCGCTCAACACTCCAGCCACATAACAAATAACAGGTAGCCTGTAAATCTAGACAACTATGACTGAACTCCGCACTCCCACTTCCTCATGCTTGTGACTCATATATATCACAAGTCAAACAGTCTATGTGCGCTTGCCCCTTGATAACTGGTGACAGGGGAGTAATGTTTGTCAGCCTGGCAAAAGCAGAATCCATCACTGTGCTGTTAGAGAGACAATTCACTTTGTTTTGAAAGTGTAGAGGTTGGGACAGTACGTCTCGAACATTTGTGATAATGTGTCAAAATGTTCCTGGAGCACACTATGTTTCTCAGAAAGAATCCTCTGTTCCTTGTGTGACTGTGAAAGTTACACTCTGGAGTGTCACCTTCAGAGGAATGGTGATGGACACACAGTGAAAGAGGTCACCGATAACACGTTTGGTTTTCTGCGTCAGTTACTTTATTCATTTCCTCCCCCTCTTCAAAAGAAATGCAGTTTACCAAAGCTACTACTTACATATAAATGGCCAGACGAGCAGTTAACCAGTTTGTTATCAATAAATCTTCAAACCACGTTTCGTTGTTTAATTGTCCTTTTGTTGTGGGGTTCTTCTACTGTGGAAAGAAGTGCAGGTGGGCAGGACACCACAGTTCAGGAACAAAACCAAACTAAGCAACATGTACACAAGGATTATCTAGATATTATACAACAAATATTTGTTTTTGTTTTTTTAATGTAAAAGCCACAAAACTAGCTTTACCTAAATTTGCTTGTAGCTAATCCAGAACAGAACACTGCTTGTGTCAGGAGGGACAAAAATGACTTTTCTTTTTTTTTTTTTGCATAGTTTTTTTTTCTCCCCATAAGGCACGTCGGCACTTGATAAACACCTAAAGTGAGAGTTGTCTCTGGTCCTGGAAGAACCATCTTCATGTCATCAGACAGGTTTGAACCAGCTTTGAAAGGCAAATCAGGTCTCACTCATTTCACTGGATGTTAACTGGATTATTACTAGCAGCACACATCCATTCACTTGGTTTGGTAGTAAATGACATTAACATCCTGGCGGTAATCTAGAAATTGTGCATATTCAGACATTCAGTTGTCATGCTGTAACCCTTCACAATTCTCAGATGTCTACAAATTGTGCAGAAGGTTGGGGGTTAAGCAAGTGAAAAGGCAATGTGAATCAGAATTAAAAGAATTTGCATAAAAGAGGCGTAGTGGCAGGTGACTATTTTTAGTAACAAGGAAGGAACACACAAACCCAAAATGTCCAGTCATCACTTGTCTTAGTCATTATTTTTTGTTAGAATTCAAAATTGTTGTTTTTTTTTCCTCTTTACATTTTTTTTAACACTATGAGAGCATGTGTTTTGTTAAAAGGGTGAAGTCAAGTTCAATGTCTTTTTTTAGGTAGAAGCAAAGTGGAGATGGGTGGTTCAGGGCACCAAGGCGAGGTGGCCTGCTCTAACCCAGCTGGTCCTCATATTGCTTACGGAAGCAGTCTCCAGTGGGGAAGAAATCCCAGCATCTCTCCTGGTACATCTTCCAAACGTATGACTCCTGGAAAGGGAAGGGAATGATTTAAATGGGTCACAACTCTTATACATGCTTCCCTTAGGCAGTATTATTAGAAAGTATTGCATACATTTTCATTGTTATGCAGATGATACCCAGCTTTATATCCATGAAGCCAGATGACACACACCAATTAGTTAAACTGCAGGAACGTCAGAGACATAAAGGCCATTTCAAACTAGTTTCTTGAACATGACAATGAGTTCACTGTACTCATATGGCTTCCACAGCCACTAGATCTCAATCCAATAGAGCATCTTTAGGAAGTGTTAGAACCGGAGATGCACATCATGGATTTATATCAAATCTGCAGCAACTGTGTGATGCTGTCATGTCAATATGGACCAAAAATGTTTCCAGCATCTTGTTGAATTTATGCCACAAAGAATTAAAGCAGTTCTGAAGGCAAAAGGGGGTCCAACCTTGTACTAGCAAAGTGTACTTAATAAATTATCTGAGCATTTATTATCATAGCAGGGCAGCTGTTACACACAGATTTCACGCTTATACAGTAGTTTGTAATAATACAGCCCTCGGGACGACACAAGTTCCCAGTAATTCCTAACAGAAGATTTTATCCTTTATATCAAAAACATATTGATTCTATTTCAGCTGCTTCTCCATCCATCCATTCTCTTCCGTTTATCCGGGGCTGGGTCGCATCTCATTTTTCTAAATTGCTGTTTTCAGAGAGGAACACATGATAAATCTGCATTTACACTATATTATTTTTGTTCAGTTATCTCTCCCTCACACTCCCTTATCAGGTTTTTGACCTGCTAATTTGCACTGCTCAGGGCAGAACATTGGCCATTACTGAAATAAACTAACTACGTTCATATTTATGAATTGTTAGCAGATCAACAACAGAACTCGCCCCTCCCACCTCCCTCTGCCCCCACAGTAATTGGTCCTGCTTAGTAAATCTGGCTCTTAATGTCACAAATTTCAAATAATTTGACTGCAAACCAATAGAATTCTTGTTTGCTCACTTATTTATTTTCCCTAAAAATAATTCTTTCATTACATTTTCATTCCATATTCACCCCACCTGCAGTGGCTTATATGTCCCATCAGTGGGGCTCAGCTCACAGGTCAAGAACCAGTGCAGTGATGCATATATTTAATGTTGCATTCACTTACTTGCCCAACATGGGGTACATACACTGCTCATACTCTTGAGAGCTTGTTCATGAGAAGGATGGATGATTGTTTTTGTGACTCATTCTCTCCAAGTAGCTGAATGTGGTCCTTTGCAGCTTAAAGGAACAAGAAGTGCAAGCTTTCTATTCCTTCTGCTAAATATGTGTCATAAGAAAAAGTACACAAGCATCTAATAAAAAATAAAAATAAAAAAAACAAGTTGAATCTCAGGTGCACGACAATAACAAGTTAATATCAAAAGTCAAAGAAAACCCACGCATTGCTTCTTTCTCCTGCAAAGCTGTACCTTGTGCAACATTTCAACCCACTTGATATGTTGCATAAGTAAACCCACTGAAGTTAGTGTCTGTAACAGTCCTGTTTTTCCTTTTGTTCTTTTGAGATTGGTCACAGACAGCAGATTATGCACAGAATTTTTTTTTCTCTCAAAAGGACCAGATGCTACAGACTGGTTTTCTGTCACATACCTGACCCGTATGCTCAGTCTCATCCTTGTTAATCAGGTACATCAGGAAGAATCTGCACACAGAAGGGCACAAGTGTTTAAAACAGACAAACAAACAAAAAAAAAAACTTAAAGCATATTATGTTTGGTTGTTTTTTCTGTACTCACAGGTAGTTGGCTAGGTTGTGCTCTTGTAAGGTGTGGGTTTCAAAGCCATGAGGCGTCCGGTCAAAGTAGTCATTCCCAATGCCACAGATGAAACATTTGGTCTGGAAGAGGAATGAGAGGGGATGAAATCTACAACTAGTGATGGCTCTTATCATCACTGAATCTGCTAATTAGCACTGTTTATTTTGTAAAGTGAGAAACACCACTGAGCCCAAAGTGATGTCTTCACACGTGCAATCTAACGCTAAAGATTTTCAATTTACTATTATGGGGAACTCAGAAAACAAGACAAATATTTATATTTAAGGCACTGCTGAATTTTGTCATGAATAAATGTAGATATTTAGTACATCTGGCACACATTGTTTATCCCATTTAATGTTTGAATATATTTATGCATCTTTTATGTGAAACGTGGAGAAAAAAGGAAAAATATACAAATTAATAATTTTAAGTGAATTAATGAAAAATTAAACAAAGTAAATAAACATAAAATTTATCATGAAAATGTAATTATTGCCTATTTATTCTTAATTCATTTATTAGCATATAAATTCATTTGTGACTTGGGCAGTTTTGGTCCTCCATACAGTGTGGCTCAGTTTTGGGACAATTAGGTTTCTCTGTGGCACACAGGAATAAACCAGCTTTTAATATATTTAAATGCAATTTTTTAAAAATATATTAATATATATAAATAAAAGCTCAGGCTTCAGACTGATCTAATCAGTCATTTAAAAAAAAGTTAAACAATGGCAATAAAGAAGAAGAAACATACAATGTGGGATAGGGGAAGCCTCCCTCAGAATATTAGATTAACAAGGGTCTTTGTCAGGTCTTGAGGAACCTGGGGATACTGACGATAAGTGGACTACTGGAACAAGGAAATGGCATAAGTGGACAAGAGACGAGAATAGGGAACTGCTGGAATGCTACTGCGCATGTAAACCCAGTGAAGAGGATGTGGGACCTATGGACTCTTCGACACCCAACATCTAGACTGACATCGAAACTAATAGTAGCTCAGTGTTCCAACATCTGCATGACCAACTACTATCGCAACTAGAGTGACAACACAAATACTATGCAAGGGGGAGCCAGGATAGTCAGGTCGGTGGGGGAAGATATCATCATCCCCACACTCCGAGATTGGGTACCAAGCCACAAGAACAACTGGTAGGTTGAATGCCAGAGCAGCTGGCCTGAAGCAGATTATGGCTAAGCTGGAAACCTGGACCATCCTTAGCCTATTACCAAGACTACGTGAAGCACTCCCTGAAAGTCTAATCGAAGATGCAAATGCAGCACTATGGACAATCCCTTACTGCAACCATTACTGAAACCAACCAATGTCACAAGGTCAGGCCACAACTGACCATGTGCTTAGTGAATACCTCAGGCAAAAGAAACCTGAGAAAGAAGAGGAGCAAGGACAGGCCCCTGCATGGCATGTACCACTGACAGATAGAAGTAGTAGCTGATCAAGAACAATGCTATCAATGGCTGGACAAAGCTGGGCAGAAAGACAGCACAGAGGCACTAATCATTGCAGCACAGGAAAATGCTCTAAACACAAGATGGACAGAGGCTGGGGTCTACCACACATGACAAGACCCCAGGTGCAAGCTGTGCAGAGATGCCCCTTAGACAATCCAGCACCTAACAGCAGGGTGCAAGATGCTACATTAGCAGGCAGGGCGTGCATGGAATGCCATAACCAAGTGGCTGGCCTAGCATACAGGAACATCTGTGCTGAGTACCTGGACCTGGAAGCCCCGAGGTCAAAATGGAATACGTCTCCAAGGGTGGCTGAGAATGACCGAGCTAAGATCCTGTGGGACTTAGCTCAATCATTCTAATACTGCTTATTAGATCTCATTATAGGCTGGTAAATACATTAGCAGGATACCTAGGCAACCACAACCTCGAAGGTCTGCTTGTGACCAACTGTCAGCTACAAAGTGATGGCAATTAGTGAATCGCTTCCTTAACTCATGACAAGCGAGGAGGAAATGCTGACAGTTATTCAAGCCTTTGCCTGGTCAGCCGAAGGGGGGGGGGATCAAAAGAAGCAAAAACATAGTTCTGTGTTTTGATATCTTTTTCCTCACTTGTATTCCTCTACATCTCTCCTAGTTTACCACAACAGAATTTGGTTAGAGCCATGGCTTACCTCCATGTCCTCCTTCACCTGCTCCTGTTGGTCTCTTAGCTCACCAAAGGCATCAATGATCAAACCTGAAGGAAGGTTCAATAGTGTAGCATGAGAAGTCAACAGACCTGTGTTTTTAAGATAAATCCACATATTAAGAAAACAACTTCACGTACCCTGAATGATGGCCAGCAGGATGACGATGACAAAGAAGAAGAATGTGATGTCAAACAGGATGCGGTAGAGCTCGTAGGGATCTCCAGCTGGGTCCTCCAACTCATCTCCAATACCTCCTCCAGCTCTCACACCCACGTACATGTGGAACAAATAGCACTACACAGACAGAAAAAAGCATTAAAGGCAGCCGTACTGCCTTGTGTTACATGGGAAGGACAAATGAAAGTGGAAACTTTCAAACTACAAAATGAGGCTGAAGATTGAGTCACTGGAGCTGAGGGTTTTGAGCCATCTATTAGAGTAAAGTTTTAAAAAACGGGCAAGCAAGGGTTGTGTTTTACAAAAGACTGAAACCTCAATTGCAAGGTGTTGCTATACTTATATACAGTATGTACTCTATTTAGAGACTTCATTTAAATAAACATTAACCAGAAAATAATGTACAAAAGATGAGAAATTACTTTCTACTTAGTGCAGTAGACACCTCGGACCTTTTTACCCTGAGCAAGGCCGAAAGGCTAAAATGTTCAAGTCAACCATTCAAAGTAAAAGCCTCAGGAATGTTTTTTTCAGTTCCAGAATTGTCCTTGCTGAGGAATGAAGTCTTTGATTTTTACTACCACAAAAGGAAGCTATTTTCAATTTTCAGTTACTTTTCACATATGAATAGGCGCCGAAGGTGGTCAGACATACCGTCATCATATCGTCGCACTTCATGTCGGGCTCGTCTTCATCCTCACTCTTATTGTAAAACTTCCTGAAGAAGTTGAAGGCCACCACGGTGTAGAGATAGACGACTACAGCCAGCAAACCCACAGTCAGCACGAGCTGAAAGGAGAGAAGATTCGTTTAAATTGGATACATCTTATCTGACCTTCTTCTAAGCTCAGTGACAATTAGAGGCAACAATAGAGGAGACAGTGGTCTTTTCTGAGGTACAGTTGGTACCTTTTTTGTTAAATTGTGAATTTTGTGAGCAATTTTTGCAGTTTCTCTCAGAACTAGATTAAAGTGTCAATGTTTTCTTTTTTTAATAAAGTTCTGGACTAAAGCACTTGAATTCTTTCGTGGCTTTCGTCAGTATTCAGAGTTTCAAAACCTTCAGATGTGCATGAAAAGGAAATTTATGTCGTTACACATCATCTTTCCCCATTGGTGTTTTGCATAAGTATACCGTCTGTTATCTAAACTGTCATTAAGATAACTGTCTAAACCAGTGGTTGAAAAGAAGAGAGTTTTATCTTCTCTCTGTCGTATTTCAAATGTATTAATAACGTCTCATCTTATCTTCCTACATTAGATAAAAATGAAGCTCTAACAAGCCTCAGCAACTAAACGCTTGAGCTGATGAGCAGAAAGCCTGGTGTCAGAAACAGGATCAGACCATTGCACTCTGGAAAAGGTTCCGATAAACATGAAGTAGAAAGATTTTCCTCATGGGGAAAGAAAAAAATAATACTGTTATCTAACTATTTTAACCATGTCTAAAATGTACCTTATTATGCCACATTGTAATCTAACTGCTCTCACCTCATTTGCCAGTTAGTTTGTAGATGCCACCAGACAGTTTTTGGAGTCAGTATGAATGACTTTCTTCTGAAAAATCCTCATCAATAATCCATTAACCATAAAATAAACCCCAAATCCTTTGTCCTTAATGCTTTTATGTCTTTTTATTTATTTCTCATGACTCTTTATCTAATATCCAGTGGACTAGATTTCCTTGCTTGTATTATTTTCATGATTTCATTATATTGAGGTTCAGTATGAATCACAAGTTAAGTCATTGTTCTTTCGTCCCTGTTTGGTCTCCATTATGCATTACAGACTCAGACAGCAACTGTTTGCTGAAACAAGTATCTTTTCTACACTTTTAAAGCTTTCAAAATATATGCTGAAAAGGTAATTAAAAAAGTTGCTTTAAATGTTCAAAGAGCTCAAGTGCAAGCTATAAAATGCTTGTATTGTGAGATTGTTGCCTTTTCTTGTGCTCTTGCTCCCTCTGCTGGTAGAACTACTTGCCTGCTTGCCGTTGTGAGTGACGGATGACAGGATGGTGCGAAGGGTCTTGAATCCCATGGCAATGTCCAGCAGATGAGCAGCAAAGAAGAAGTTGTTGAAGTGCCCAAAAATGGACATGGTGGTGTACCAGATGAGATACAGGAAGGACTGGATGAGGAAAAGATAAATATTGTTTTTAATGAGGATCTTGCTGATCATCACATTGATACTGGCAATGTGATGACCCATGTGATTGACATTGATGTGATTGACAGCACACTTACAAAATGATTAAAGATGTTGCAGAATAAATGAGTGAACCAAAATCCTGATCAGAAATTAACCCTCTTAGAGTTTCCTAATATTTTTCCAAATGATAGTTTCCTTTGGCTTCCTCCTCCCTCCCTCACAGCTTTTAGTGCATGTGCAATTAAACTTACATTGTCAGTCAAGACCACGCCCAATTTCCAGATGTGGTACTTTGTATCAATGGAGCTCAACCTGTTGACAACAAAGTGAAAGGTTTTGCTATGTGTTTACATTCTGTCATTGATTTTATATTCAAACTCAACAACAAAATATAGCCGCAAGCGGCGATAATAGGCCCTCGCCGGCCGCCGCCCCGATGCTGGTGCCAATTTGAACCCAGCTTTTCCAGCACGGCCAGTTTTAGCCGTTTACTTTAGCTGCCATGTGTAAATTTGCGATGGATGTAGTGGCTATCTCAAAGACAAAGATGCCATTTTTAGGGTGTCGCCATGGCAACGGCTTACATATTACAGTATTTTCACCCGTAGTTTTTTTGTTCAGGAAAATGTGAAGCATGTGTGTACCAAATTTCATGCATTTCTATTTATGTCTGAGAAACAAAGGTTATTTTTCAATTGCAGAAATTTCAAATTTTGTCCCATAGGGGCACTTTTGTAATCGTCATGGCAACAGCGTGCACAATATGATATAGGTGTGTTTGACTTTTTTGATTAGATTGACTTGGGGAATTGGTATACTGAATTTCATGTATTTTGGGCAAACTAACTGAAAAATTTTGTATTGGTGAAGTTTTATTTTTTTGCATTGGAAAACAATGGGGAATTTCAGGATTCGCCATGGCAACATGTTAGAAAATAGAATAAAGGTGTCATTGGCTTTTTTGATCAGGATGATGTCAAGAATGTTGACACAAATTTTCATGCATTTCAGAGAAACTAAAATTTTGGACCTCCATACAGATTTTTGTTTGCTTCTGTACGGGCGCTATTGCACCTAGAGTCTTGTTTCCCTAATTGGGGGTTCAGGCTGGTTCAGTACATAAGTGATTAAATTCTGAGGCTGATCGGCCTAGGATTATGCAAACGATTGCATGAACAATTTTGCAACGAGACACAAAAACGAAGGCCAAATTCATGAGGTTGCCACGGCAACACCGTTGAATATTCTATAAAACTGTGAATAACTTTTGATGCCCCGCTTGTCTAGATAATCCTGAGCGATTTTGGTGCCAGTACGTTAAGCGCCCTAGGACAAGTTCACTCAAGTATGAGGAGTGTAAAAACGCTAATTCGGCAAAGTTCAATCCAAGATGGCCGACTTCCTGTTTGTTACACAGAGTTGACATAATATATTATTTTGTTAGTTTTCACATGATCTCCGTGTCACGCGAATTTCTTGACTAGGATAAACTTCACAATGGGAGGCCTCCCATAGGCGCAATGTATTTTGATTTTTGTAGGGGGCGCAGTTTCAACATTTTTTTTTAGTTTTTTAATGTCGAGATTAAAAAACAAAATTTTTCACCGGACCTGAATTTTGTGGAAAAATTGGTGACTTTTCGTATATGTTCAGGGGGTCAAATTTCCGATTGTTTTGTGACAACTAGAAAAAGAATTAGGAGAATGGAGAAATCTAACAATTCCAATTATGCGGTTTTCCAGTCACCTTCATATATACGTTTTCGGAAACGTCTCGACCCGACCGACGTTTTCGTGAGGTCCATTGTCAGTGACGAGCGTAATTACATGTTCAAATCAGGTTAAGTGTGGCCTTTTGTCCAGAGTCAAGCCTCTTGAGCTCTCTATGATAGTTTCATAGCTTGTGTAGCTGTCCTTACCAATGGCCATACGCTTGCTTGGCTTGGTCTTTTACATTCTGTCTAGCCAAGGAGAGTCTTAAAACCCCTCCATGACTGTAATCCATTACAACACAGGAGTCACTTAATGTAATGTAATTTTATATATATATATATATATATATATATATATATATATATATATATATATGTGTGTGTGTGTGTGTGTGTGTGTGTGTTTTCTGTATGCTCAGCTCTTAAGGTGGAATGAGAAAACAGGGACTGTGTTCTCACCAGGATACCAGGGAAGCTTCCTTCTCAACAGTCTCCACTGTGGGGTCAAAGTCCAGAGCACTCTTATCTAGGCCTAAGAGCTCAGCAATGCGTTCTGCTCCATATAGGTCACCATATTTGTTGATCACCTACACGTACAGAGAAGCACAGGAGAGATCAGGTTCATTACTTAACTTCAAACTATAGAAAGGGGAAAAAAGTTTAATAGCATGCAATGCTATTTCTGTAGTATGTAATGTAATGCATTACTCCCACCAGAGGGTGGCATTAATGTATCTATTAGCTGGTCGCCAACCACCATTAAAAAGGCCTTGCCTATGCCTCCATCTCTATATTTTATTCTTGGATTGGACTAGGGAACCTGTGAATGATTCACAGTTCAAACTGATCCTTTCACCAATCAAGCATAGCATTATTATCACTGACAGGTGATGTGAACAACACTATCTCTTCATCATGGCACCTGTTAGAGGGTTGAATATATTTAGGGAGCAAGTGACATTTTGTCCTCAGGTGTTAGAAGCAGGAAAAATAGCTGAGCGTAAGGATTTGACGAAGGTCAAATTGTGATGGCTAGACGACTGGGTCAGAGCATCTCCAAAACTGCAGCTCTTGTGGCGTCTTCATGGTCTGCAGTGATCAGTATCAAAAGTGGTCCAAAGAAAAAACAGTGGCGAATCAGTAACAGGGTCATGGGTGGTCAAACCTCATTTATGCATGTGGGGAGCGATGGCTGGCCCGTCTGGACTGATCTAACAGATGAGCTACTGTAGCTCAAATTGCCAGAAAAGTTCATGCTGGTTCTGATAGAAAGGCGTCAGTGTATCTCAGTTTGTTGTGTATGGGGCTGCATGACCGCAGACCAGTCAAGGGGCCCGTGGTGACCTTCGTCCACCATTGAAAGCACCAACAATGGGCAAGTGAGCATCAGAACTGAACCACCGAGCAATGGAAGAAGGTGGCCTGGTCTGATGAATCACAATTCTTTTGCATCACGTGGATGGTCATCCCTGCCAGGTATGTGTGCATCGCTTATCTGTGGGCAAGCCAGAGCAGGCAATGTTCTGCTGGGAAACCTTGGCTGTGGCCATCAGGGAATACCTCAAAACATTCCTCCACCAGCTCAATGAGTTTGAGGTGGTCACTTTGCCTCCAAATTCCCTGGATCTCAACTCAATCAAGCATCTGTTGGCTGTGCTGGACAAACAAGTCCGATCCACAGAAGCACTAAATTGCAACTTACAGGACTTAAATGATCTGTTGCTAACATCATGCCAGATACCACTGCACACCTTCAGGGGTCTAGTGAAGTTCATGCCAGGGCTGTTTTGGCACCAAAAGGGGGACCAACACAATAGGCAGGTGATCATAATGTTATGACTGATTGGTGTATTTATCTTACACTGGAAAGTTAGCATTGCACAAGTCTACAAGATCCATCCACATGCATCTTAGAGTGGGTGGGATCAGGGGCAATCTTTGAATAATAGTCAAACAGCTTCCAGCAAATAATGAATTGCATTTTTGTTTGAAATGTCCTCCCACACTTCAAGCTGTGGTTAAGAAAGTCTAATGTATTTGTGAGTCTTTGTGTAGTATTTCAGGATTCAGAGAATGTGCCACTAGGTACCCTCAAAACACTTACAACTACCCTTTGAAATGAATACCTGGAAAAAAAAGAATCCAGTAACCCCTCATTTGACTCATTAGATCTCTTCATATTTAGTCTTTTGTTTTTAGTTTTTATTTTTAATTTAGAAAATCAAAAGTGTCTGCCCGTCCATCCATAGTCTATTCATGCTACAGGGTCAAACTTCGAATATAATACAAAAACTTTGTCGGCCAGTTTCCCAGACATGGATTAAGGCTAGTGCCAAACTAAAATGAAAATTTAATGAAGACCTCTATTGAAAAAAGTTTACAATCTAAGAGCAACCTTAATCCATGTCTGGGAAACTGGCTGTCTCATTCCCTCACACTCACCTTGCGCTTGATAAATTTATCCCAGTAGTTGTTCGGGAACGATCTGTAATGGAAAGTGAACAAGAAAGACTCAGCTCACCTGTTATAATACATTTAAATAAGCTGTATCTAGTATTTAGGCCAAATATCAGGTATTAGATCAATCAAAATGAGCCATAAACGGGGATCAGGAATGCTCCTGGAATCAGTTAAGTTTGTTTATTTCTCAGTAAACAGAATTAAAATTTCTACCCGTGAAGAACATTAGTCAAATTTAGTTTCCTTTTCACGAGTCTAATGAATCTTTTCATGATTCAGACTGCATATATTTTAATTAGGGTGGCTGTGTCTAATATAATACAGTGAGTTGTCTTCCAATCGGACGGTCCCCGGCTCCTCCGGTCCACATGTCAAAGTATCCTTGGGCAAGCTACTGAACCCTTGTCAACAAGCCCAGAGACTCACGGGGTGTTGATGACAAGTCGATCCCACTGGCCTTTGATGTCATCATCCGATGGCTGCTCAGTGATGTACAGGCCATCAAATTCAAGCTTCCTGGCGATCTCCTTCTCCCTCTTAAAAACCACCAAAGGAACCTAAAATCAAAACATTAGGACAGTAAGACTGTATCTACTAAAAAATGATCATTTTCAGCCAAATGAAGACAGACTGGTGAAACAACTAATTATTCCCCACCTTCAGACAGTAGTACCCGACCAAACAGAGGAGCGAGATAACAGTGTGGAATATGGCCAAGAAGCGCAGCGTTGGTAACATGTAGCCGGTACTCTCCTGAAGCACAAACTCATCCATGTCGAAGAGTGTGTTTTCATCATCCTCTTCATCACCACCCCAGCGGTTTTCACCTTCATCTTCTTCCTCAGTTTCACCAGTAACCTTAAGAAGAAAAAAAAAAACACTCACGAGTACACTCATACAATTAATTGGGTCAGTTGGGCCATTTTTAATATTTTTATATTATTTCCAACTTTGTCCTTTAGTTTCCTCAGAATGCCTTCTGGGGTTGTTGGTAACCCTTCCGCTGGCATGAAGGTGTTCAGGGGTTACCAAAGGTAAAATGCACCCATCCTGTCCATTAAGTTAGAGTATATAACATGTCTTAAGATGATTGTTCTAGTGTTGGAATATATTTTTAGTTGGGTGGCTGTAACATTTCTTGACGCCATGTATTTTTGTCAGTGTTAGAAAGGTTTTTGTCTGTTATGATGGGCAGAAGAGAAGACTGCAGCTTTTTGTGCTGCTGTATCACAGTAAGGGTGTCTTGAAAAGCACTATATAAGAGTAAGGCATTATAAGGCACAAAGTGGATGAAAGAAATACACAGTGATGCAGTTGCACCTAAAGGCAACATAAAAATGAATGGCTTTGGCCCATGATTTTCACTTTGAAAACCCTGAATCACATAAAACCTGGTTGGGTTTTTTTTTTTTCCTCTGATTTTTGCTAAAAAAAAAAAAAAAAAAAATGTGCAAAGTAAAAGGGAAGCATCACCATCACTGTCCTAAATGTTATGCACCTCTGTTCCACTGAACAGACAAAAAAGTGGGAGCAAATGGAAAAGTGTAAAAAGCTCAAATGAATGCAATAAACAAACATAAATGTTGCACTTGCTTATTTGAGTGGTAGCACCAGCTCACTTGTTCTAATCATGGCATCGGACTGGAAGGAACGCTAATCTCTTGTTGTTTTTCCAGTTTACTGGAAACTGTGCGCTACACTTGAACCAAAGCTTTAACACTTGAGTTACCTTATAGAAGAGAAGAATGAAGTTGATGGCAAAACACACAAACAGGGCCAGGAAGCGGAGGTTATAGAAGTTACGAGCCAGGTAGTTCTGTGAGGAGAAAAAAGCTTCACAGTATGAATAACTGGTGACGCTTTAAAACTGTGTCCATATTTTAGAGAGAACGGAATAAGGAATGAAGCCTAAACTGATGGCTCACCAAAATCTTGTTCAAATAGACATCCAGAACTGCAAAAATACTGGACATGAACGCAGGTGCCGCCTCTTTAGGCTGACTTGATCTGGTCTTGGGCTTCTCCTCTGTCACTGGCTCCTTAGCCTCCTCTTCCTTTGGTTTATCCTCCTTCTCCCGGGTCTCGGTGCTGTATTTGTCATTTGGAATTTACTTTACGGTTCATTTTATTCCATATGATAATAATTAGCTTTTATTTTACTATTTTAATGTTACTCACTCTGCTTTCTCTGGTTCACTCTCAGGGGTTTCAACCTGCTTGGCAGCAGCTTTCTGCAAAAAAATTCAACATTGTTATCAAATGAGAGGATGGATGGAAGGGGAAATTAAAGGCAGATATCTAAATCCTGTTTGTGACTATGGACCTTCTTATGATCAGTGGAGGGCTCAGCAGTCAGCTCACAAACATCCCCCAGGCCTGGCTCCACATGTTTTCCTCCTTCCTTTTTAGGTGCAGTCAGCATCTCCATCATTATTTCAACCTCTGGAATGTCCCCTGCTGGTGCCATGGCTATGTCCAAGTTTCCTAATGATTCTATAGTCTCCACTTTCTCTCCTTCTATCACATCTCCGTGAATGCCGAACTGAGTCGGGTCAGGCATGTTTCCAAGGATGTCCGTCACCTTTATGTTCTTGGCTCCCTCGACTAAACCTCCACCAAACATGGAGGACCAGATGACATGGAAGAAACCAAAGATGAGACTGTAGATACCCTTAAAGAAGCCAATGAAGAGCATCCAGAAGAAGGAGAAGAAGCCTGTGATTATCTCCTTGATGCTCAGCTTCTTGACTTTCTTGAACTTCTTGCGTACATTTTTAATAGAAAAAATGTGGCGGACATGTGCAATCTTGTTCTTGACTGAGCGACAAGCAGTGGTGAAAGCAGAGATAGACTCCAGGGCGTGCTCCTCCTCTGCAGTCAGCTCATCCAGGATGCTGTGTCCCTCTTCCTCTTCCTCCTCTTCGGGCTGTTCGACCACTTCTGGCTCAGAGATCTGTGAGGCCAACTGCATCTCAAAAATGGTGTCCTCACAGAAATTCACAAACATCTCCATCTTCTCGCTCTCTCCGCCCTCGTTCACCACGTCAAAGATGAACTGACGCTTGGATTCTTTCACCTGCGGCTTTTCCCACTGCTCACGGCTTGACTCACTGATCTCAAAATAAACCCTCTCAATTCGCTTTGCACTACCCATGATTTCAATACGACCCAGGTAAGGTTCAAAGTAACTAAGCACACTTTCTGCAAGATCCAAGAAGGTGGCAAGTCGGGAGTCATGGGGCATGTGTTCAGACAGGTTGGTCAACAGGACTGCCACGTTGAAACCAATGTCTTTGGCTGGCTCGTGGAATCGCTCCACAAACTCCTTGTAATTGAACATGTCATTCTCATCTGCCTCTGCACACGAGAGCAGGAATTCAATCTCAGACTGGCTGTATTGCTTCTGGCTCTCCATGGACTTCTGGAACTCCTTCTTAGAAATGATACCTTTACACTCAGGGTCATACTCCTTGAAATTGTCAGAGGTTGTGAGATCTTTCAACTTAAGGAACATGTCGAAGAACTTGAGGATCATTTCTACATTGCTAGAAGACTCCACCAGGGTGTCAACCATCTGCTTTCCAATTGTTCCATTAACCACATTACCTGGGAAGTAAGGCACAAATTGTGTAATCATAAGACAATGAAGTATGTACTTAACAAAGACATAACCTTTTATGCCAATGTGTTTTTAGTCTTTCAAGCCCAATGATTTTATCCTGTTCTCTCTAACATTAAATTAAAGCTCCTACCCTCAAGCAGAGACAGCAGCATGACCACCATGTCCTTCTGTAAATCCATCAGTTCTTTCAGCAGCTCGATCTGACTGGCATCCTACAAGTAGAGTGGAGATGGTTTGTCTTAAGTAATGAGTTTACTTTTACGGCACATGTAAATATTATAATGCATATACAGGAAAAATACAATTCAAATAATACAATATTTGTCACTAGTAATTATGGCCAAATATTTCCCAGTAAAAGTTTAACAACATGCAGCTTAAATAATTAAGACTACAACCCCCCAAAAACAAAAACCTTACCTAATTAAAATTTGGCCACTACTCAACTAATTGATAATGTTAGGTCATTACTAATATGCTGAAACAACAATCCTGTAAGTTGAATCTGTTTTTGCAGAAGAGCAAGGGCATGTTGATGAGCACAGCAGTGGTTTTTTTTTTTTATAGTTTTGGCTGTTAAATAA
The DNA here is from genome assembly GCA_024447675.2 of Pterophyllum scalare. NCBI lineage: Eukaryota > Metazoa > Chordata > Actinopteri > Cichliformes > Cichlidae > Pterophyllum > Pterophyllum scalare. The sequence continues at coordinate 75,231 of JAMQGT020001460.1, read as the reverse complement.
GATTCGGTTCAGGTGATCATCTAATGTGCTGTGGCCGCAGTGGTTTACTTATCAATATACTTCCTCACATCAAAGATTCTATTAGCTTGTTACAACCGTACAAGGTTTGCTTACCTGGGACAGTTTCATCTGCATGTTTGCAAAAACATGCAAGAAGCCCACCACTGCATCCCACAGTCTGCTGTGAGCCAAACTCTGTTGGTTCCCAATACATGGACCCTGTAAGAAAAACGTGAAGGGGGAAGGAAGGGAAACCCATCATGAAATATCTGAGTCTTGACTTTTCGGATTTAACAGTGCTGACTGAAGGATCGGCATCTTACCTGAATGTACTCAGTCAGTGAGTTAAATATCTGCTTGGCTACAGATAAGGCTTTGGAAAAGTTGAGCTTTCCAGTTTCATCAATTATGTCTTTGCCAGAGTAATACCAGTAGAAGTCACTGATAGATTCCTAAAGGAGAAGCACAATAAGAAACAGGATAAAATAAACATAAGAAAGTCAGCGGTGATAATTCTAAAGTTGGAGTCAACCTTCATTTATGTACTTTACACACCTGAAGACGGAGCAGATAGTCCACAGTGCTGATAATGATGTTGACTGTGGTTGTGTTTCCAGTTTGGGTTCTCAAAAAGTTCTGGAAATCTGAAAGATGAACAAATATTCTCAACGGGCTCGCTGCTTTCTTGTGAATGCAGTGCACACACTAAATTCATGCCAACAGTAAGACTCTCCCATTCGCGATGAAAACAAAAAAGGCGACCTCACCTCCGTTGTGCCCCTCGCACAGAAGTTGCAAAAAGCGGAACAAATCTTTCGTAAACTCATCATTCTGTAGCACCTTGGAGCCTTGAGAGAAAACATTTTTGATGAACACAGCTGAAACTCCACATAATATTTACTGGTAACAATATTGTAGTCCTTGTAATAAGTGTTAGTTAATAGCAGTAAGGCTCGAATGAGTCCTTATTAGATGATTACTAACATAGCATGTTAAGATGTTCTAAGTGTTTCTGTCATTGTTAAGGAACTGCTTTACAAAGTTTTCTTTTGTTTCTTTAAGATCAACATGCACTTTATTATGCACTTATCTTTATAATCAATAAATTCATATATAATAATAATGCATTTTTTGCAGCTACTGAATCTAAAGCAAAAGCAATGTCTTATTTACTAACCTGAAAGTTAGTAAATATGTTAATACAGACTTATTAATAATGCTTTTCATGGTTCTGTCTTCCTGAGCACTACAAGTTCTTAATAAATTAAACATAAAATAATAAAAGCTAACAAAATAAAATAAAAACACATTCACTCCAAGCAGGGATTAATTTGTGTTGCACAATGTTAATAATCATCCTGCCAGAGTTACAAACACCTTATCACCCATAAACTAACACTTAATACAAGAACCTTACTATAAAGTGTTACCTTTTTTATTTGCCCAACAAAGAGGAGGAATAATAACAGCAATAATAGAAGAAGAATGTGTGAAACTCCCCTCAAAAGCAATTAATATGAGGCAAGCAGGACAGGTTTCATGTTCCAAACATTTTGAAGTCCAGGGCCTTTAGATTGCAGGTTCAAAACTGAATCCAAAGTGCTTTTTTTTTTGTTGTAAAAATGCTCTTTTATTAAACAACAATGAAACACTAGGACATTTCCATAAGCTGGAGGAAGCCTGATAACTTTCACATGCAGGCCAGGATTGGGCCTGACAAAGAGTGGCAGCAGACAGACGTGATTACCTAATTCACTTTAAAAATCTTCTGGTCAACAGAGCTATAAAAAAAATGAGCAGACTACTTTTCCATAAGCATATAAAACCATGTGAAAGTTAAACATATGTATCATAACCAGCTTTGTGAAATAGGCCCCAAGTAGAAAGCAAGACAAAGCTGTAAGGCTGTGGAAGGGTCCACAGACTTTCACTCAAACCCTTGGGAGGTGGCACTGATAGCCTTAGACTGACATATTTGAGCATCAGTAATAGGATTTGCATTAGTAAATGTTAACATGAAGGGAAAGGGAACGGATTTCACGGAAAAGGACAGGCAGTGGATTCTAAAGATCCACTTTCTGTGTACTCTAACAGCTAGCATGCACAGTGTCTCCCTACAGACATCTGGGGTAGGGGAGGCGAGGGGAGGGGAGAGCTGGGTACCAAATAAAGCAAGGAGTATGGACCACAGATATGGAGGGGACATTCCGGGTGGAAGCATAGCCATATCAGCATGATCTAAATTTGCTATTTACCCCGCTCAGTGTGGACTGCCATCGATGGGTTTTTAAAATGACAGGAAGGAGACAAACAATACACGAAGACATAAGCAAAAAGAGAGGACATTGAGTTACAATACCAAGAGATATGAATATATCAGCTACTAGTGAAAAACAAAGACATGCAGTTAAAAAAAAAAAAAAAAAAAAGCCTTTTGACAGGGGGCAAAATAAAAAAATCATAGACCTGGGTTGTATCTAAGTTCCATCTAACAAGATGAGGACCAAATAAGAATTCAGTCATGGTGAAAAGTTTGTAACGTTAACAGAGACGAGTAGTAACAGTGAATTGTTAAACACAGAACTCAGTGGAAATGTTTAGCAGAGGACTGAATGATGAGGAAAGAAACAAACAAAAAACAGACGTCGTTTGATGTCAGAAGCATCGAATGAAGAGTGCTTTTGTTGGAAGTTAGAGAGAGATGATACAGTAGGTCTTCTTTTAATGCTGGACCATGTCCTCTATCACAAAATATTTTTGTCTAACCTACTGCATTAATATCTCAAAGACTGACAGAAAGCCACACTATACCCAACATAATCCCATATGTTTCACTGAATACAATCCTAAAATACATATAAATACAATTTACTCCTATTTTGATCACTGCAAAAAAAAAAACAAAAAAAAAACGACAATAATGACACCACACTGACAAGCAGCAAACTATTTCTATTGATCAAAATTTGCATTGATAGCAATGAAATTTTGATTTCAAAGGCCATACGAATAATACTAATTAGCATTAATTAAGAGCTTTTAATAGATGCTGATGTTAAACAGTTGGCATGGTTCAGCATTAGTTCAGTGAGGGGGGAGAGGGTAGTATCTTCCGTTGTTTTGTAATCAAGAATGATATTAAGTGCTTCAACAGCAGGTGCCTAGTCCTGAGAACCTCAGGATAAAACTATCACAAATGTGGAGTTTGAAAGAGAAGACGAGCCGATATCACATAATGCGTCTAATGAAAATTCACTTCACTTACTCGAACCTTCCTCTGTCACCATGCCGAGTCCTTCTGCTTTGTTCTGTCTCTCAAATGCATTCAAGTCCAAGACACTGGGAGAAGAAACTCAAGATCAAATATAAGCATCTGATGTTTGCATTTGTTCCCAGCAAGAACAATATCATGGTACCTACCTGCAAGACTGCATTAGTCCTGAAAGACTCTTGAAAAAGCCTGCATCTCTTTTTTCTTTCAAGTAATCAAGCATTTTCTGTGATGGGTGAAGTAAAGCATTAAGCACCTTCTTGTCAAAAGAAATGCAAAATTAAACTGGTTGCATACACAAATAATGCTGAATGGCCTCACCTGCTGAACTTGCACGTTGCCTCCATTTAGGATGGAGATGCCCAGTTTGAGGGTGCAAGTCACCATGGGGCCCAGACGACCTGAGGGCAGAAATGGAAGTTCAAGAGCCGAGATGTTTATAAAATAATTTTTAAAAAAAGGATCCAGTTAGATATAGTATATATAATCTCTACAAATACCTGCATGCACTTTTCAAAACATAGTTAATAAAGTAGATCAAGAACAAAGACGACGAGTATGATCCATTAAAAAAATAAACACACACACACACATTAAAAACAAGGCATGGAACCTTAAATGGAGAAGATGAAACTGATGACAACTTAGACCTCAGAGGAATAAACAGTCCTGTAATGCTGAGCAGAGCAACTATCTTCTGCTGTAACGCTGCTTTGGATACAACAGTAAATCAGCTGAGTAAGAAACGGATCGTTACCTTTACTGGCACTGATCATCTGCAGCACCATTTCAGCAGCCCCACGAGCGTGCAGCCTCGCCTGCTGATAAAGGATCTTCTGCTTTTCCATCTCCTTTTCCTGAGGGACAACACGCGCACACACAGATACGCACGCACGCACAAACGCACACAGAAATGAGGAAAGGTACATTTTAAGGAGACTGACCAGCTTTGCTACCAAGCCCCCACCAAGGTACCTCAAATGTCTTTTCTTTCCCTTCTTCCTCTTCTTCTTCCTCATCCTCTGCACAGCTCTGAGAACACAAAAGCTCACTTCAGGGTTTGATTTAATTTACCAAGTGACTAGACTTCATTTACTGATAATTGATAAATTAAACTTGAAAGAACATTACCTTTGCCATCATGTCTGCATACGCAATATACAAAGGATCTTCTTCCAAGTGACTGCAAAAAAATTGAGTCATAATGTGTTGCTATCATATATTCTGCTAGTTAAAGTTCATCTATTTCTGTGCCATGTAGTTCATGTAGGTATAACATCAGACATTTCTAGCAGCAGAAAACAATGTGCAAAGAAAAATGGATATGGATAAAAATTACAACAGGCCAATTGTCCATTTAAGCTTAGACTGGCGAAAGACCTTTATAAACTGCCTCACCTTCTCTCTGTCAGAGCATTGTGGCTGAAGTGGAGAATGAGTTGGTGGAGAGGGTCAGGCTTGATCTCAGCCACCTCCTCTTCCTCCTCTTCCACAATCTTCATTGGGGTTTTCTGCACAGGGGTGAACAATTAGCTCTGCTCTGATTACTACTCAAGGCATGAGATCTTTGATTCATCGACATCTTTACAAACTCACTGACACATTCACACATTTGTCCAAAAACACTGAAATGAGTTGTTAACATTCACCTATTCCCAGCATGCAGATGATGGCTTTTTAAAATTTTTTGTCCTGGTTATCCGTGGACAAGGACAAGAAGTTAAGAATGGCTCATGAACAGAGTAGGAGCAAGTTTTCAAATGCATGCATGTTACAGCAAACAGATGCAAGCAGTAAGCCATTTGGTGATATGAATTTGAACATGGGGAATGATCCAGACAGCAAAGGAGCCTAACAAAGAGGGACTGTCAAAATGACACAATCTTCAAGAGTCCAAACTAAACTGACGATAAAGTAATCTTCCCAACAAGAACAGAGAATAATCTATAATCATTCTGCATATAAAGCTTTGATCTTTAATCAATGAGAAAGGTGTTTTGTTTTTTTTTTGGATGAATTTGCTGCACATCTGCAAGATCTAATATGAGGTATGATCTTCACATGACTACGCGAGCATGCCACTGACACCACGGCCACAGAAAGAACTGTAATTTCACCTTCACACTCACACTACAGACTTACAGAGTACAGCAAAAATACAACTGATGGGTTGGATCCAGATCAGACAGCCAAACAGCTAGTGACAGTCTCCTACTGTAGTGAAAGGCCCTCCTTACCACTGCTGTCAGAAAGGCATAGCCTGCTTTTCTAGAGCTGTGAGTGCCGGAGCTGGCCCTGTGTCTCCTGAGTTGATCATGCAGCCTCTGACCCCTGACGGACCTCTGTTTGAAGGGTTTTGCACGCCTAGAGCGGGGGACCCTGGGTGCTTTGGGCGAGGTCCCCACCCGGGCGCGCTCCCATGGCTCAACGGGCGTGGAGCTAAAGAAGCATTCGGCAGACAGGACTGGCAGAGGGGTGCCAACGCAGGGCACGTGGGGCGAGGGCAAAGCTAGCCCAGTACTTACTGCCAGATCCTGAACTAGCTTCTCCTCAAAGGAGTACTCCTCTGCCTCTATCCAAAGTCTCTCATAGGCCGGGATGAAGAGGTTGATAGCACGATGCCTGGGGAGGGGGAGGTGGGGAGGAATGAAGGGGAGTAGGGGAAGGTAGAGTGGCATTAGGGTAGGTTCTGGTGAGTTTTTGGTGGAGACAGGAAGGAGAGATGTTGGGAGGAGGAAGGGGTTACAGGAAGTGCATTTCAGGCAGGGTGGTGATTGGTCAATGTGGGGTCCACTGGCTCTTCTGACTGGTCATGTTTGGTCTCTAAAATACCTGCAGTTACTTCATTATAGGAGCATGCACACTTTAGGAGGGGTGCACAGTTTTCCAACACATCAGTGACTCTGTTCAACTTCTATTTCTGATTGCATTTATTAGATTAACAAGTCATATGTGCCTTCACAAAGATGTCCAGTTATGTTGTAAAACTGCACAATGTTTTAAAGATGAAAAACAAATCTTTAAATTATCATTATAGCAGGAGTCAAAATGGCATAAAATGGCTTTTTGTTGTCTTAGTGAAACCAGGCATAATGTTGGAAACTTATCAACTTATCAAAATCAAGACTGATAGATTTCTTTCTGTCTTTCTTCATCTTTCCCTTCTTCATTGATTCCTTTTGGGTTCACCTGAAATGAAACAGAAGCCTGCAGCTTGCAGTGTGTGTTTCCACTTTCCAATAAAGTTTGTTTCAGTCAAATCTCAGGCTCATTCTAGCTGACCAATCAGAATCAACAGTGCAGAGACAGTTGATTGCTAGGCAGAGATCGGTCCACAGCCTGGTGGATGAGGAGGGGAGGTTGAACAGATGAAGCATTCGCCCCGTAGTTTCACTTTACCGTCAGCAGGGAGAACAGGCGGTCAAAGCTGGAGGCTTTGAATGCCCTTTCCAGCCAAACCTCCCGATAGCCATTCAGGAAGTAATTATTAATTTTGTATCTGAGGGAGGATGAGGAAGTGTTATGCAAGAAAACAACACAGAGGAGAGAATGTCATTAGGGAGGAGATGAGGGGTTTACATGGGCACACAATCAAGAAAAAAAAAAAAATGACCCCACCCTCCCATGGCTACTTGGTGATTGCTTGTTATGTACGGTTAGACTGAGACAAGGCAATGTCTTAACTAGCTTATTTTAACAAAGAATGCCAATATTTAAGTATTGACATTTTAAGCATTGTCAAAAATGTGACAGGTGTTTAAAAAAAAAAGCGCCTCACCTGGGTAGATTGTAGAGCGGAGCCATGCGGAAACAAGCCACTACAGCACGCTTACGCTGTTTCGACAGCAGCTTCTGCCACACACACTTTTTGTTCCTCAGAGGTTGCTCCACCTGAGAGATAAAATTAGACACATGTGGATTTACATGGGTACTAAATGTAGCGATTTATCTAACAAAAAAAACAGAAGCAAATGATTTGAAAATCTCAGAAACCTATGTAAAGAGTCATGCATGTTTATATACAACCATGTGACATCACTGTAGCATACACCTTATGATAGTCATGTACAGTAGGTTGACTGCGCCTTACAGGGTTGATTGTAAAAACATAAATAAATAATAGGAAGGCTAGTCAGTACATGGACTGCTCATAAAATAAATCTCATTATAAGATGTTGCAACTGCATGGTGGTCACATGATACAAAAAGGAAACAAAAACCGTAAATTCCTCCATTTGAGAAACTGAAATGAGTAGTTTTGCTTGAAAATATTCTAGTATATTTCAATGTCTCGTGATGTACTGCCAACATGATTTTACCTGCTCCAGGTGGAAGACTGCAGCAGAGATGCTCTGGACTCTGTCCACCGTGTGTTCTGGGTTTGCCGGTTCTTCACTCTTCAACACAACATCTTTGTACAAGTTCATCTGCCACTGGACCGCTGGGTCATCAGACTGCAACACAAAAAAATCAAATCAAATAAGAACAACAAAAAGCAAAGCAAATCATTTGTAACACTATAAACTCATTTATTACCTAATCTACTCTGAACTATAGGAAACAATTTTACCTTGTCCTGGAGATGGAGATTCTGACGCAAGTGTTCCTTCACCTCATCATCTGTGTCTTTCTATGGAGGGAAAAGATGTTGAGAACATTGAAAATTACAATGCAGCGTTATTACATTATTTCTATAAATTAAGGCATCAGGTTATCAGGACTGAATGATCTTAGTTTTTTGTTTTAAATATACACACAAACACATCATGTCTCAAAGAGAGATTTATAGAACTTTAATTTTAATGCTTTCTGGATAACATGCATAAAGGAAACAGAGGCTCACGTTGACATCCTGAAAGAAGCGCGGCTATAAAAGAAAGTGTCGGAGTGGGATGAGTGGAATCCTGAAGAAACAGACCATACATGGATGCACAGGCACCACTCTACCTGCAGACCTACCTTTGATGAGAGAAAGTTGCACTTCATGGTTCTCCATCTTTTTACAGGCCTATCTTCCAGCTTCATTAAAATCATCCGTCAGCCAAATTTTATACCTAAAATAATCCATTAAACTGATTCAAAGATGGCTGAAAGGGCCACATACTAAGACAAATTGGACATGTGGACTTCTGCATTCCCTCCTGAAAAATGCTGTGTAGATGGTTTAAGTTTCTTTGTTTCAGGTCCTAGTTTGTCAGCTCACCAGACTGTAGCGTATTTTGGCCAAAGAGATGAGCTCTTGGTCTCCTGGGGTGCACATGTTGAGGCCGATGGGTAGCATCTTCTTCAGGGCAGCTACGATCAAAGATGTTTGAATGGAGTAGTATTCACCACGACGGCGCTTGTGTTTCCTCTCCTGGTCCCCACCAGTCTACAGAGATTAAAAAATATGCAGTACCAGTCAAAGGTTTGGACACACTTACACTTACATATTTTAAATGCATCTTTCTTCTTACCATCTTATTATTTAAATTCTTTGAAATTGAGTATTTAGATCAGTCTGAAACCTGAGCATGTGGCTCACATGGATTACTTGTACACACTGTTTTTGCTATTTTGAAAATTTGGCCATTATTAATATTTATGTCAGCATTCACAATTCTTAAAGTGTATATATATATATATATATATATATATATATATATATATATATATATATATATATATATATAAAATTTAAATAAATCTGAAAGTAAGAAAAAAAAAAACAATATGTCCACCAGGCCCTCAAAACAATAGTTCAGTAACTTGCCCAACAATACTTTGGCATGCAGACTTGAAGCATCAGTGATCAAACCCCCAACCTTCCAATTAGTAGGTGGCCTACTCTACCTCCTGAGCTACAGCCACCCCAAATAGTAATGACTATGCTGCAAAGGGGGAAAAAGTGCTACACCTCCAAACCATTCAAGATGAATCACAACTGAAGGACCCAAGTGAAGTGTTTCACCATAAATCAGTTAGCAAGCAGAGTCCATCAGAAACTGAGGTGCAATTTTTTCCCCACTGTGAGAGTACCAATAAATCAAATGTCTGACTCAGCCAAAACAAATAAAAGATCCAACTCTCACTGTGTCAGCTGGTTGAACAGCTGCTGGACCACACGCTGTCATCATCTAGATTTATCAGAGACTTTATTGTGACAACAATGTCATACATCGTAAACCTCTGGTGTAGATGTGAATTTGGGAGTTGATTTATACAACAGCGACATCTGCATGTTCGTTTTGTTCAGCACATGTTAAGGGAGTGATTAAAAAGATCACAAAAGTGCTTGTGTAAGTAGGTTCTCTTGACATTAGCAGAGCCTGTGATATTGGAACACCATCAAAGGATATTCAGGTTATGCGTTCCCAAAGTGCTGACATAATAAAGGAAAGAAGATGAGCTACATGAATCCAAATTAAACCCAGAGAGGACTGAGATGCACTTTTCTTTTATCTCCATGATTCATGACACAGGGACAGAGGGGATCTACAGTCTTGTGAAAAAGAAAGTTTTCACAGGACTCTGCTTTCCATCGGGCTGCACACAATCCCATGAAAACTTTCTTTTTCACATCACTGTACAATAAGGCCCATCTCCAAACGGAAAGAGTCATGTTAGGAATTCATATTTGATTATTGATATCTGATAACTCAATCCGCTTAGTTTTTTTTTTAAAACATCTTCAAACATCGTGTTCTTTTGGTCATCTGTGTGTCTTTGTGTCACTCAGCTGAAGCTCATTCTTTCCCAACTAAAGATATTTTAAAGCAGCTTTCAAACACCAAGTTTAAATTCAAATGTTTCTAAAGCAGGAGCAAAGTGTTAGCTAGCAACATAAAGACTCGTGTCCCAATCTTTACCTTGGACATCTTAGTCTTGCCTTCACCAGTCAGGAAGCCCAAATTGTTGATTTCATTCTGAACCACAAAGTTTTGCTCCTCACGCTTAAAGTTCTGAATTCAGAGAACAAAGAACTAAAGTGAATCCAACCAATCAGTTAATCTTGCTTTCGCATCTCTTATTGTGAAAGACTGGACAGCAAGACTTGCATGTGACTTGCACCACAGGATGAAAATCTCGGCCACCATCCTAAAGAGCTCAGTGGAGTCTGCATCTGGCTCTTTCAGCCAACTGGACCTGCAGTTGACAAAGACAAGCATTTTCAGCCAGATATTGCAGGCTTTTTGAGTTTATTTCATTACATTCAACAACCGGCAATTCCCATTTGTGAAAAAAAAAAAGACGAAGACGAGAATCAGTTATTTAAGCATTTACCCAGTGACATTTAATGCTGAACATTTGTGAAATAATCACTAAATAACCCTTGCAAAAAAAATACTAAACTAACAACTCATTCTAAGTGTGTATGTATTTTGCACCTGTTGTTGTCCACATAGCGAATGAGCATGGGGTAGAAAGCATAGAGGTCCCTGCAGAGCACAGCAAACTCGTCTAAGATGAGCAGCTCTGCCTCCTGGTTGTCACCTTTGCTGTCAGCTTTCAGCAGCTCCTCTTCTGCCACCACCTGTGTATGCAGCACATCGACAACTCATCCTTGGAAATCAGTTTGTTAGTATAAATGTCTTCACACATCACGCCTTCAGAGCCAGTTGTAATTATCCAGTCTCTCTGTCCTCTCTCTGAGCAAAGAGGTATTTTTACTCTTCGAAAAAGATGTAAATGAACACAAGGCAGCTTCATATATACACCGCAACTTCAGCAGCTATTAATGGAGTCAGCAAAAAAAAAAAAAAAAATCCACTTTAACCACAGGCATCACTGTAACAGCATGTACAGTTTATTTTAAGCTCTCACCTTCACCGTCTTCTTCTTTAATTTATCCAGGGTGGGCAGGAAATGGTTTCTCAGCAGATCTGCTCCAGCTTTGCAGATGATTGGCTGAGAATAGACTGTGGATAAAGATCCGGAAATGATTTTCTGTGCTGAGAAACTGACGTTTTCAAGAATAAGTCAGCCATTGTGAAGAGTTTGAATCACAGGTTTAAAAGAACAGCCAAAATGTTTTCCATGTCTCCCTGGAGAATATTAGACAACATCTCCAAAAAAACAAACAAACAAAAAAAACTTACATTCTCAAGACTGGAACACAGTTACTGATTTCTTTAATAATCTAACTCGGCACTTACCTGCAATCCTCTTCATCCAGGGGGCATCATCAATGCCCAGGTTGTTGTTGAGGATCTTGAGGATATTTCCCAGGATGATGCTGAGGTGCTCAGATGTCACCATAGTGCAGCACTCAGTATCTGGGGGTGAGTTCTCCTGGACCTTTCTCCCACCAGTAGGACAGATAGTTGCACAGCATGGGAAGGATTACCTCTATAACCTGCAGCAGACAGGCAGAAGGGAAAATGTCTCAATCAGAGGAGGCGATTAAAAGAGATTACTGATTACAGATTAAATATGTGAGATTATCAGTGCACAACCTCCAGTGTTGATTTTAAGGCAAAATAACATACAGCTTTGATTTGGCAAACATGCCCAGAAAAGTTATGTACATATGTTTGTCTTTATTGTGTATGCGCAAATACTTTAAACTCAACTCTGTGTAAGTTTTCTTCAACAAGTTAAGGTTACATTTCAGTTGAACAGTAAAGCCTACCTTTGTATTCCTGATATGGTCTACCTTACTGTACACAAATAAAGGGTTCATTCGGTCTTTATCTAATATTCAATTGATGGATTACAAAATATTAAAATCCTCCTAAATTGTGTTTTTAAGGTCACAATAATAGTAAATAAATAAATAAAATGCCAGTTAATATTTTATTTCACTTACATGAAAGAAAAAGAATGAAAGGCAAATTATTAGACTTTAAAGGTAAAGTCAAAGTTAATAGAACTGAGGCTGAGATATCCTGACTTCTAGTCCCTTTTATGTTTCACAATGGATCCCACACTTCCAGTTGTGCAATGCATATACAATAGTCAACGCTTGCAACTAAAAAAAAAATCGAATTTTTTGTTTAGTAATATTAATATCCCATAAGCCCTTCAGACCTGTGGCATATCACTGTAGCGAGCGCCAGACTCTGACACATCGTTGACGTCTTTGAGAAGTTTGTCAAGACGAGGCATCTCTGGGCACATTTCCTCTACTGTGTCAGGCATACTCAGGACTGGAAAAGAAAAACATTCACCTTGATTAATCACAAAGATACAGCGGGGGCAAATAATTATTTGATCCACTGCTGAATTGGTAAGTTTGCTCACTTACAAATAAATGAACAGTTAGGTTATAAATTGATTTGCATGTCATTGAGTGAAATAAGTATTTGATCCTCTACAGCCCAGCCAGAATTCTGGCTTCTACAGACTGGCTGTGTGCCCATGTGGCACACATTATAATCAATCACTCAGTCAATCAGTCAGTCAATTACAAATACTCCTGATCTCAGCTTATTATGTGTATAAAGCACATCACTCCACAGAATCAGTTTCTTCCATTCCAACCTCTCCACCACCACAGGCAAAACCAAAATAGCGGTCAAAGGACATCAGCAACAAGATTGTAGACCTGCACACGGCTGGAAGGGGCTACAAGACCATCAGTAAAAAGCTCAGTGAGAAGGGGTCAACTGAAGGTGCAATTTGGAAATAGAAGAAATATAAAATGACCATCAATCACCCTCAGTCTGGAGCTGGAGGGATCTGGAGTGGACCAAATACTTATTTCACTCAGTGACATGCAAGTTGGCTTACTTGAAACAGCTAAATAACTAAAGGTATATACAACATCAGAAGACAGCACAAATTGACCATCAACAGTAAGGTTAAAAGAAGAAGGGGGGATCAGGAGGAGTCTTACTGGCTCGTTCTCGGGGGGTCTTGGTGTTGAAGACAGAGAGTGGGTTATGTGCATTAAGATGAGGCTCCAGGAAAGCGACAGGAATGGCTCCGACCAGGGTTGCCAGGCTCTCCCCCAGTGCTGGCAAATGCCTATATATTATATATATATATATATATATATATATATATATATATATATATATATATATATATATCAACATGTAAATTCATATAATGTGAAATCACTTACAAAAAATGAGCACATAAAAAAATGGTCAAAATGTGCAAGAGGAAGTCTTGCTCCTCTGGGTGGAAGATTTCCCAGGCAAGCATTTTCTTTTCTTTTTTTTAAAATTTTTTTTGGCATTCACAAAACTGCAAATGTCATCTCTGTCCTGTTACAGTTTCACTTGGCTGAACTGTTCTCATTCAGAGCAGCTTTTAAAGGTTTATGACCATATTACAGTTCTGGGAAGCAGTGCCAAATACTGTAATTGGAGTTTCTAGTGAAAAACAAATAGAGGAGTTAACAGTACCTGATTTTTTTTCTTTTAACTAGATCTTTATTAAATATGAAAATGTGTCATTTCAATCAGTACCACTACAGTGAGATGTCCATTATTTCCATCTGCAGTGGTGGCATGGTTTTGTTCTCTGAACTAGCTCCTAAGGTAGGGAAAGCAGCAGCAAAACACCAGCACAGAACAAAGCAGGAATCATTCACAACATATATGACACTGATTAAGTAAGAAACACCACGAAAAGGAGGACCTTAGGTGGAGGTGGGTGTACAAAGTGGCTTGCATATTGTTAGCCTCATAGTATAATAGCCTAAGTCATATTTTGGCCAAATTGAGATATCTGCCTAAATGAATCTACAGTGTTAGCAAAGTAGAATTAGTATGTTAATGAAAAATATTATCAGCCACATCCTAATTATCTGTTTACAATGCTGTTTTTCTGTATTAGAAAAGTTCTGGACTCCTACCTCTCCACAAACATGTTCTTCCCTGTTCCCAGAGAGTACAAACATGTCAGGACTCTGTAGCAGGACAACTGGACGTCATCCACTGAAACAAATAACAAATGCATCCATCATACACAAACAAAATAAGTCTCTTTAAGGGTGAATCAATCCTGAAAATGGCAAGTAGAAAATTACTGATTCTTAATTGTGCGGATTCAGTGCAAAACTGGCGAATGCAAAGTCTTTTTTTCTTAAATATCAACTGTTACCCATCACAGTTTTGTTTTTTCAATTGTATTTTATCTATTTATTTCACTTTTCTCTGGACCAACTGTGCTGAGTAACAAACAGCATGAAAAAAAAATCCCCTATAAAACACAAACTCACACAGTAGGTCCACTCCAAACTCATATGTTTTGATGTGTTCAAAGAGGGCAGTGAGGATGGGCAGCAGCGCCACGGTCACATAGTTGATGCTTTGACTGACGCTCTTCATCTGGGCACGAGACTGCATGAACTTTCCCAGTTTCAGCATCTCCAGCAGCTTCTCCAAGTCCTCTGCTGCATTCTCAAAGAAAGTCTTGAACCCAGCTTTTACCAGCTCTGAGCCAGACTTCATAACTGTTCTGTAGGAGGAGGTAATACAAAGGCAAGTGTGAGAGCAAAATACATTTTGTTAAGTTAGAGGTTTAAAGACGGTATGTGTGTATCTTTTATTAAGCTTTATTATGAGCCTTAGGAAGTAATATACACTTACCTGGTGTCAAGTGAGCGTGTAAGGATGTGCAGACAGCTCACCATTATCGCTGAATCGCTTCCTGTGGGATATATTTAATGTGGATACTTTAAAGGACTGAAAACAAAAAGGCACACAAACATATGAACAGAAGCAACCTTACCAAAGAGAGAAATCCTGTGTCTGACAAGAGCTGCCAGCTTACAGAACAGACTGGAAAAGAAAGGAGGCAAGAACAGAACTGAAGAAGAGTGTAAGGAAAAGCAACTAAGTGAAAGGAAACACGTAAAGGCTTTATAAAATATAAGCAAGAAAACACTCTGATCTGCAAAAACATGACAACAGAAAAGTTTGATTCCACACAGTACCTGGTGACCATCTCCTTCTCTTTATTGGAGGCACAGCCAGAACTACTCAGGTTCTTGCTAGGTGTTGACAGGAAGTAGAGACAGTGGTTCTTAAATGTTTGATCTGTCAGAGGAAGCAACACCTGAGGAGAAGAAATAAAAACTTTAATTAAAAAAAAGAAAAAAAGAACCGCACATCAGTGGCTCAGTTGCAAACAGAGCTCCAAACCTTGGCAAAGAACTTGATTTCCTGGTCATGAGGTGATTTGTCGGTCTTCCCACTGGTGGCCATCGCCTCTGGATTAACAACAGTAACTGTTGTTAACAGTACTAAAAAGGTACATTAGCTTCTGTGTATATAAATGCAGCAGACTCACCGAGATGAGCAATGAACTCCTGAGCAGAGTCAACATACTTCAGCAACCTCTTAAGGAACTTGTAAGAAAAGCGCTTTTCCATTGATGATGAGTCCTGCTCCATGTCCTTCAAACCTCTGTGAGACAGAAAGACCACCGACTACTGCTTCAAAGACTTTTTCTTTGCAAGTATGGAAATACAGAGGATGGAAGTATGGAAACTTTCCACTACTGGGAAAAAAAAAAATCATATGGTTGTCTAAATTCCATCCATCGATCCATCCCCACTTTATGTTACTTATTTCTTTAATGAAGGAAAAATGTAAGTGTGAGGAGGCTGACCTTGTGATGGCATAGCCACTAATCTGCAGGAACCTGAAGAGCTCCTGGGCCTTCTCTCTGTCTCTGTACTTCTCTTTAGCTGTCAAGGTATCATAGGGTACCAGCAGTGGGTGGGTCCCTGATCCTAGTCAGCCAAATAAAGATAATTTCAGGTGTTTTCTTTTCAACACAAACTCGACTGCTGTTATTAAACTTAACTATGATTTGCACACCTTTGCTGACAAGTTCAGTTTTCTTTTTCTTGGCCCAGATGTTGTGGTAATTTTCGGCAACCACCTCCACCATGCCCTGCAGAAACAGTAAAAGTGTAGGTTTACTCCATTTGCTCATTGTGTGGTATTGTGTCATTGTCACACAAGGATTAGAAGATGCGTGATATGTCTAAAGAGTCAAATTAAACCCAACCTGTAGCTCTCTTGACAAGGTGACATTATGCAGATCCATTGGAGCAGGACTGAATCCGTTAATCTACAAAGTTAAAAAAAAGAGACAATGTTTTAGAACAGGTAAACCAAGGCCTTCAACAAAAATGATTCTGCCTGAATCAATGTGGTACCTTTTGCACGTTTTGTCAGCTAAGCCAAAACATAATATAGAGGAAAGGATAATGATGGATGATTCTGACTTAGGAACAGTAAACAGAGAAGCTTTCACTGCCAACACTACTTGCACACAGAAAAGAGTTCCACCTACAGAAATTTATTTATTGCCCTTCCACTGTCATCTCTGCTGGATCCTAAGGATTTGTCACTCACACTACTCAAAAAAATCTCCATGTAAATGTAGTAGAGATGATGCCAGTGTTCATATTTTTCCAAACTTCCCTTTTTAGTCAAGCTTTTTGCATGCGTGTCTGCATCAGGGACTATTAATGACATTTCTGATATGCTGCAAGGTTACTGTAGAATTTTTGTCCCATAATAATGCTGCCTATCCCAGCTTTAATAGTGTGTTTGGTGCTCAGGTGAAAATATTAGCAGTAAACATATCTTCTGTCAGAAAAAAAGACTCAATTATTTACTTTATTATTATTTATTTTACTACAATTGGACTTTTGAGCTGTCCTTGGTACTGAAAGACACTCTTTATCCTTTGAGTTTAAACCAAAGCAGACACTTCTCAGTCCCCCAAATGCAGATTTCCATTTAAAATGAAAAAAAAGTATACTGCAACACTAAAGACATTAAAGTAGTATCATTATTGATACAAGCCATTAGCACTGTTACTTTCTGTTTATTATTCTTGCATGACAACAGTGGACTTCCCATTTACTTTTTAATGGGCTCCTATTATAAATGATGTCTGCATCCCACAGTGTGAATCATCAAAGATGAAAAACTTAAAAAGGAGTATCTAGGGAATTGTTGTCAGTTAGTGAAATAGTAAATAGGCATTACAAAGGAAACATTTGTGCCAGTTATGGTGGTGAAAAATGTCATGATGACTGGAAAAGTGAATAAATGTGTTACCTGGGATTCAGAGATCTTCCGTTGCTTTTCGCTTTCTCGTTGCTGGAACATCGCCTCACCCTCCTTGGTCCTTTCAATGTTCCAGCCCATAGCCAACATGCTCTTCAGTGACTCTCTCACTGGCCAGCGGTATGTTTCTCTTTCCTACAGAATGAACACATTCAAGTCTAACACTTTCTCTCTGACCTGTAAAAGACAAGCAGGCCTATATACTATGACTGGCTGTCACAGTTAAAACACAGGTGAAAACAAAGCTCAGAAAAACATGAATGTATTTACACACTAATTTTTTTTTATTCTAAATTTTAATAAAAATTTACTTGCAAAATAATTACTAATTCACTTGCCTTGTCAGTGAACCACCTCAGAGAGAAGATTCTTTTTTTTTTTTTTTTTTTTAACTAAAACCCTCTCTTGCCTGTAAAAGCCAGTTAGCATAGCACTCAGATTTATACATTACTGTGCAAAAATCTTGAGCCACCCCTCATTTCTTTGTGTTTTGTGTCCAAGAAGCCAGACTTTCTTGTACTTATTAAAGCTGCCTTGAACAAGAATTCTCCAGGCTCTCTGAAGGGCTTTCAAAGTTTTTCTTTGTACCTTTGCTGCTTTTTCACTTATTTTCAGTCCAGTCCTTATCCCTGACCATTTTTAGAGGATTTTTTTGGGGGGGGGATAAAGCCACTTAAAACTGACCTGAATCATTCAAGCACAGCAAGGTTTGTAATTCAAGGAATGTTGGGATTTTTTTTAAAATCAATTTTATATTGTTATTTAGTGTTATTATTGTTATATCACATATTAAAGTAGTAGTAGGTAGTTGAAAGGAGGTAGTTGAATCTACAAAAAATGGTAAAGATAACACAGTTTGACAGGCATGAAATAAGAATTTTGTACCAAAAAGGTAATTCCCTCTCATTATTAGCTCATGAGAATCACATCATTAAGAAATAGAAAAAAAATCCAGCAAAGACCTGACAGGAGACCTGAGGGATGCATCTGACCCTGATCCATCTACTGTTCACCAAAGCCTGCTCAGAAATGTTCTCAGTGAATGCTAGGAAACATCTGATTGCCAATGGCTTCATTTTTCAGCATAATAATGTGAAAAACACACAATGGAACACTATCAATTATAGACTGCCCAGACCTCAACATCCAACAAAGAAGAGTTTTGAATGTCCTTTAAGGAGCCTGGAGAACTACTCCTAAGGACTACTTAAAGAAATTGCATGAAAACTTGCCTAGAGAGCTCAGGCTGTGTTGAAGAATAAAGGTGGTCATACCAAATACTCACTTTCAAGTTTGTTAGAATTGTACAACTTTGTTGTTGCCTTATATATTGTATATGCACGTTTGCATGTTTCATTAAATCAGTGTATCCATTTCCACATTTTCCTAGCAACAGATGAAGAAATGAGCGATGGCTCAAGACTTTTTACATAGTGCTCTAAGCTCAGCTGTGTGAGCATTAGTGTGATTGTACCTTCTCACTTAGAGATTTATAGGGCTTCAGCAGTGGATGGGTTTTGGACTGCTCATCCACAGTGTCTCCATGTTTCCAGCCTGCTGACATCTGCAACAGTAATTTATTTAAGTTAATTTTTTTTTTACACTGTTTCAGCCATTTTATTGAACCAGAAAATGTAATCTACAATTACACCTTTACATGTCTTTGTATTTTGTACTAATCACGTTTTATAACATAAAATCAAATGTAAGCACGAGTGAAGGAGACACTGAGATAATAAGGGGACTAACCTTCTCTGAGGACCACTTGTCATGGGAATGCTCTGCATATTTGTTGGCAATGTACTCAAGTTTTTCAGGAAGGGAGATACTGAAAAGTCAAGATTGTGTTTTGCGTAGTGAGTAAATAGAAAATTTTATAAACATGACATGAAAACACAGCTGCATTTTCAGACCACTTACTTGGCAGTGTTGATGGGTTTTGGGTCAAAGTTGCCCTGTGCATCCACTGATGCCTGCTTCTCCAGTGTTGCCCCTAAACTGGAATCCACAAAGTCTGGAGGCAGGGCTCCAGCGATTGCACACAGGCATGCATTGGCCATTTTAAAAAGTTCAGCATCATACTTCTACACAATGTAAGAAAAGAGAAAAAGGATGCTTACAAATTTCATAATTTTCCTTTTATTTTTTCAGGACATGTTTGCTAAGACAACTACCATAGAGCAAAACCAGGTTAAATGAAAACTGAAAAAGTCTGCACCATGTAGTGACCTGTCACAGACTAATAAATGATTCATCTCTTTTGGCTTTGCCTCAGCTGCACTGCTCACAAGCACTTCATTGAGCTTTCACTTCACTGCCTCTGACTACCAAGAACTTTTCTCTCAGGAGAGCAACACTCAAGTGTTGAAAACTCAAGATTTAAAATAAATAAATAAATAAGACTTAGAAGAAAAAAAAAACAGCAGGGAGCTTTACAACCGCAAATGCCACTAGACTACCAAACATTTTGTTCTGCAGAGATGCAGATCAGAAAAACAAAACAAACAAAAACACTTCTAGTTATGATACTTTGGATTTAAAAAAAATGTCCATCTGAAGAGCAAATACAGAAAATACAGAGAACTATTACAGCTTTATTATTACAACTGGATGCGCACCCTGTCAGCTTATCTTAAATAATAAATGCAGATAAATAAATTTCTGGTTGTACCTTCTGAGAAAGCGAGTCAAAGATTCCCCAGAAGAGTTTCTTGGTGAGAAGGAGTTCCTCCTCAGATGCAGTGCCAAAGCTGCCCATACCAGATGGCAGACAGTAGTACTTCCAGTTCTGCTCATAGTGGTTGGTCAGTAGCTAGAGATAAGAAACACACACACACACACACAAAACAAAGGGATTCAGGTTAAAATTTATTGAATATTATTGCACTCCAAATACACACATAAGGTTTTCACTGTGCATTAGACACTAAATAGGCAAAAGTATTTGCTCATCTGTCTTCACACACACATGAATTTTAGTGACATCCCATTCTTAATCCACAGGGTTTAATATCTCGGCCCACCCAGTGCAGTTATAACAACTTCAACTCTTCTGGAGTGTTTATGGGAATTTTTGGCCATTCTTCCAGAAACACATTTGTGAGGTTAAACACATGTTGAATGAGAAGTCCTAGCTCACAGCCTCTGCTCTAATTCATCCCAAAAGAATTTTCATTGGGTTGAGGTCAGGACTCCGTGCTTTAAACTCCAAACTCGCTCATCCATGTCTTTATGGACCTTGCTTTGTGCACTGGTGCACAGCCATGTTGGAACAGGAAGGGGACACTCCAAACTATTCCCACAAAGTTGGGAGCATGAAATTATCCAAAATGTCTTGGTACGCTGAAGCATTAAGAGTTCCTTTTACTGGAGTTAAGGGGCCGAGCCCAGTTCCTGAAATACAACCCCACACCATAATCCCCCCTCCACCAAACTTTACACTTGGCACAATGCAGTCAGACAAGTATGGTTGTCCTGGCCACCGCCAAATCCAGAATCATCCATCGGATTGCCAGACAGGGAGACGTGATTAGTCACTCTAGAAAACACGTCTTCACTGTTCTAAAGTCCAGTAGCAACGTGCTTTACATCACTGGATCCAACCTTTTGCATTGCACTTGGTGATGTAAGGCTTGGATGCAGCTGCTCGACCACGGAAACCCATTCCACGAAGTTCTCTATGCACTGTTCTTAAAGTAATCACAGCCAGATTCTCGTCCGCCCACATCAGGACCACCATTGTCCAATTCTATGCGTCAACTGAGGAAGCAGACACTCCAACAAAAGATGGGTTCTATGACACAAGGCATCATAGAGGAGTTCCCAAAGCACAACCTCAAGATTGTTACTGGAGACTGGAACGCCCAGTTCAACAATGATTGCTGCAGCTTTGAACTGATCCTTGGTCCATTTGCTTCATCAACTCATTTGACAAACAATGGAGAAAGGCTAATTTTGATCTGAAAGCACAAGGGAACGGCAATACCTTCTTTGAGAAAAATCAGTCCATAAGAAAACGTGGTACTCACCTGATGGATGCACGTTTAAGATCGACCACATATGCATCAGCCAGCGAAGGAGGACAGCCCTGCAAGACGGCAGGGTCTATGGAAGTGGTGATGTAGGATTCAATTCAATTCAATTTTATTTATAAAGCACCGAATCACAACAAGCAGTCGGGATCTGACCACTACATCATCCATATGAAACTCAAGCTTAAGTTGAAAAGCCATGGAAAGAAACCGAAGCTCGTGCAACCGTTTCCCACTGAGGAATTAAAAGACCAGAACACTGCGACCTCCTTTGCACTCCAGCTTTGTTTTGAAGCCCTGAATGAAGTGATGGATATGGAAAGCCCATGAACGAGCTTCAAGGAGACAATAGCAACATGTGCCGAGAAAGCCATTTTACAGCAGCGAGGCATGGGGAAAGAAAAATGGATCTAAGACAGGACCTGGGTGCTGATCAACCAGAGAAGCGATGCAAAGCAGAAACAAGATCAAATGAGAAGCCTCGCTGTCATGAAAGATGTGGTGCAGGAGTACACCAATTTGGACTGAGGACTGAAATGCAGCCGTAGACAAGATAAGAAAGATTGGCTCAAGTGGAAGTGCATGGAAGCCCAAAAAGCAGCTGATCAAAGCTCACATGCTATATCGCGTCGCCAAAATCTTTTGAGTGTCTGGAAAACATTGTCTGGCCTGATCAAAGACAAAAATGGAAAACTCCTGCTGACCAAAAAAGAGCAAGACACACGCTGGGTTGAACGTTTCTACAAGACACTGAACCAGCTGAACCCCCTCAGCATGAACAATTTCAATCACATTACCAATGAAGAGGCACTATGACAAACCAAGCTGCCCAGCCTCGGTATCATTGCAAGCCGTTGCCTGAAACTTGCTGGACACATCATCCACATAGACAACAGCCGAATCCCAAGATATAGGATATTCCGATGGGTTCCACCTGTTGGAAGATGAGGCAGAGGCTGGCCGTGACTGACCCGGCATTGATCTTTTATCAATGACTTCAAAGCACTCTACTTCACCTGGAATGAAGCTGAAGACCTCACTGCTGGCCATGACCAATGGAGAGCCCTTCTTGCCCAATGCGTGCATTAGCACGGGTGGAAAAAGAAGAAAAGAGAACAATTTGTGGCTGAGTTGCTGTCATTCCCAGTGCTTCCACTTTGTTCTAATACCACAGTCAACTGACTGTGGAATATTTACTGGTGAGGAAATTTCATGACTGGACTTGTTGCACAGGTGGCATCCTATCACAGTACCATTCAGGAAATCACTGAGCTCCTGAGAGTGGCCCATTCTTTCGCACATGTTTGTAGAAGCAATCTGCATGCCTAGGTGCTTGGTTTCATACACCTGTGGCCATGGAAGTGATTGGAACACCTGAATTCAATGATTTGGATGGGTGAGTGAATACTTTTGGCAAGATAGTGTATCCAGACAGGCTAAATACACAATTTAAGAAAGAAGTAGAGATTATGCTGTTTAACACTGGAAATTAGGCACATAGGGTTCCTAAATATTAGATTCCTGTGTTTCCTGTGGTATTTATCCAGTCGCTTTTTCAACTCATACATCAAACACATATTTAAAAAAAAAAAGTATTTAATGTCTCACCCGGAGAGGTATCTTGCAATATTCACTGAGCACTGGAACGTCAAACACCAGACGTCTGAGCAGCTGTTGCATCATAGAGGGTCGCAGGTGCCTGTGAAATAAGCGTAGAATTACATCTGTGTAGGTGAAATATAACTACGTCTTGTGCGCAGGTGCTCATATCCAAGACTATTTTAAGAACTTTGTGAGGAAAAACTTTATATTGTGATCTTGTGTATGTGGCAGTCATATACTCCATGATTCCAGGTCAGTCAATGTCAAACTTTGTCAAAGAAAGGCAAAATATGTTTGAGTGCAGGATTACACTGAAATACTGCAAGGTAATAATGCAAATGCTAAATTTGGCATGGATAGAACAGAAAATTTGTTCATGACTCAAACAGTATGGCCGTACCAGAAACATACCTTGATACACAATTTATTAAATGCAATAAATGCCTAAATAATAAACAGATTGAGGTGCTTTAATCACAGACTGTACATAAAAGTAGATGTAACCTCTGCAATTTGAAAAGTGAAGCCAATGGGGAAGTGCCTTAAGCCTGCATTCTTTCTCGAGCTCGAGATGCCTTACTTGCAGATAGCCAGCAAACAGTCCTCAATGGCATCCCTTTGGGCCTTGGTGAGTGAACGGCCTTTTGACAGCCGGTAGATAGTCTGCAGCGTGGAGTCAACCAGCTGGGCACGGTGTTCTGTGCTGCCAAAGAGAGCGGCACAGCGGGTCAGCAGAGGCAGCAGAGCTGAGCCGATGTACCTGTTCATGGCCAGTGCAGTCTCTGTGGTGCTCAACACCTCCTGTGAGACAGAGAACAATGCATGTAGATGAAAGAGGAGTGCAGCACAGTCTCGACGTGTGGAGATTAACAGAAGGTGGAAGCAATTAAAGGTTCTGCCAAATGCAAATATTATGTGGTTCTCTAACAGAAAACAGGAAAGGGACAGTGAAGCTGAAGAGCCTTAATCTCCACTGAATTTTGCAGATGGGGATATTTGCATTCATCAAAAACCAAAATTTGAAAAGTGTTTCTATAACTTCTTAGTTTTTTTTGTAGGGAAACAGGTGGTGTTGTGATGGTACCAATTACCCGATGCAAGTAAATGAAGTTGCTAAATGCAAAAAGTTCCCAGTGGATACTCAGTGAGAAAATAATGAAATTATTTATTTTCCAAACTAGAAATGACTTGCTATGAGCCATTCAGCCAGAAATAATGGCTGGACAATTAGTCAGAAATTTAATCTGCACTAAAAGCACTGAACGTGCCCATAATTTATCTTAAATGTGTAGTTTTTATTTTATGCATAAGAAAACCTCAACAAACCTAGGTTTATTGACCATTTTCTCTGTGTACAAAGCAAAAGATGGATCAATTGAGAAAATATGAATCTAATTAACAAAAAATAAATCAGACTAAAAGAATAAAACTGAATGAAAGCAGCAGATAATTACTTCACATCATTTGCAGTTTTAGACTCCACTGCTTTACATTTCACCATAGACTGTATATAAAAGACACCTACCATGTTATGGGTATATAATAGGTGTGACACTTTTTCTTTTCATATAGCTGCAGTTTTACAGCAAATATTAAAAAATAAGGATGACCTGATCAGTAAGCCAATAATTATGTTAATATTTCAGAAAATTTGCAACAGAGCTCAGTCATTATCCTGAGGATTCAGTGCTTATGTTTGCTGAGATTTACTCCTTCTGCAGCACATCTGATGAGCAAACTAGAAACTCAACATAACTGTGTGCATTGGAATTATCACCAAATGACAAAAGATTTAAGATCTGTAACAGAGACGACAGAGATGATCACACCTGTTAGGTACAACTAGAGCTTACAGAGTTTACATTTACACACTATACAAGACAAAAATGAAGCGGATAGAAACGTTTCGGTTGATAGCGATTCACAAACTGGGAGTCTGAAGGTGAAAGGATCTGTGGTGAAAGTTCTTTAGGACTCACTGTGTCCAGAGAAGCAGAGGCTCGGAGGTCAGGGAGGAAGCCAACCTCTAACATCTGGAGCAGGAAGCTCTGGTCCTCAATGCCATACACTCTGTCCAGGAAGAGCACCATGGGAGCCTTGTGGTCGGGACAGAAACAAGCTGACATGTCCGGTTCAGTCACCGTGCCATCTGAAGGTTAAATGCATTTAAAAAACAAACAAACAAGCAAACAAACAAAAAAACAAAGACATGGGTACATGGTATGAAGATACACATTTTGTACACACTATTTGTTATTTCTATATATTTGCATACACTGCACAGTATTTCAGATCAAAAAAGTGATAATCTTTACTTTGCTTATCTTAAAGTAAAAAGGATAGTAGTGCAAAACAAAGGTTTATTGGACCAATAAAAGTGAATCATTGATCAAAGTTTCAAATACTGCATGATTTATAAATACCGTGAAGTAGAAACACAGGTGATTGGCTTTTAGAGTTTATTTAAGGTAAATGTAATTCAGGCACGATAAGCTGAGGAAATCAAGCATAAAAGTAAAATATATTTATTCTCTGGTGTTCTTGCTGTTGAGCATGGCTTTTGCACATCATTTTATAAGCTGGGCACAAACTAGAAAAGGTACTAAAAACACAACACAGGCATAATTTTCCTCAGCAGAGAGGCAGAGAAACATTTAGGGTGTCTCCTAAATGAGGTCTACTGCCATTGCATGGGCAATTCCAATGATATACCTCCAAGTCAGCAGAGCTGTGATGATACTGTGCAGAGTTATAAAATTATTTCAGCTTCTTTAATCTGGCAGCATGATGTACATGCTGTACGCGGATGAGTTTTATTTTCTTGTTGTAGGCAGTAAGGTAATGTGGCGTGTTAGTTCAGCAGGATGCAGCAAAAACTGTGATATACAGCAGCCTGTGTTTGTATATAGAGCATGAATGACATTTTTAAAAATCAGACTACCGCACACTTTCAGCTTTGAATCTAGAAAAAAACAACGTATGAACATTTCTGCTAATGTGTTGGTTTTTAACCATCAGAAACTGGCTAACTAAGCAAACTGGGAAAGCATACCTTTATTAACCACAGGCATGTTGAGGGGGATGCTGATGATGCCCACCAGGTCTGACGTGGGAACCAGAGAGCGCAGGATGGCTCTGATACGCAGAGCCTCACCTTTACCTGCATTGATAAGCTGTAAGAGATTCACAGGCATAAAATAAAACAATCCCTTTCTCATGTGGGTCCTTGTGGTAATAATTTATATATTTGCTACATGGTGTTAAAACATGTGAACATGTAAGGTAAGCTCTGCAAATGGGCAACAGAGAGGTAGTAGATTGGGCAATTTTGTGAGCATTTATAATGTTTTTGCACAATACATGCTCATATAGGAGGTAGAGGTGGTCATCTACTAATCGGAAGGTTGGTGGTTCAGTTCCTGGATGCCAAAGTATCCTACTGAACCCTCCTATACTGATGCTCTCCGATGCAACCGTTAGAGTATGTGAATAGATAGGAAGCCCTTTGATACAGAAAACAGTGTTTGTGTGAATGAGTGAATGCAAACGTGTTGCATAGAGCAGAAAAGCACTATATAAGAACTAAAACCCAAACTCTAACCCCAAAATCTTACATACAGGGGTATCTGATTCAAGTATGTAATACTGGCTGTGTCTGTGAATCACTCTTCACTATACAGAATGTCATTCTTCAGCTCAGGCTGGTGTTGAAGGCCTCACATGCATCTCAGGAGCACAGCGTCCAAGTAGGTCAATAAGGGCAGAGTAGAAGGACATGATGGCATTGCCCATGTGAATAATTTCCTCTTCTTCCTCACCAGACCTGAAACAGACACACAGACACACACACACATAGACACACACACACACACACACACACACACACACTATAATAAATATTTTCCTGAACACTGCAAACCTTCCTGGAAATTGCAGATAAGCTGTGCAAGGTAGTTTGAGAATAAAACGGTCAGTAGATTAGGCAATTTTGTGAGCATTTATAATGTTTTGGCACAATACACGATCTCCTTACAGGCCATTCTGTTATACATATTGATTCCCAATCTCTCTCCTCACTCCAGGCGATAGTAACTTTCAACACTAAAATGCAGCCGGTGTTACAGCCTTTGCATACTGATGTGAGACGGCAGGGAACTTCAACCAATGCCAAGTCTAATATAGTCCTTTTATTCATACTTCCTTCCAGACAAGTACCTTTGTATGGTGCCCTTATGCTCCAGTTATGATATAAATATAATTTTTTTGGTTTTTTTTTTAAAAACATAACATGCTTAAATAGAAGACTAAACATGTTAGTGGAAAACAGGTAACCTGGCTATTAAATAAATGAAAAATTTGAACCTTTTTTTTTTTTTTAAAAAGGTAATTGTCGATTTATCATCTCCTAAAATTGTGTAGCTTTTTTCCTACATGTGAATTAAGCTGGTCCAGTAAATTATATTAAGCTAAAACAAGAGTAAATCAAGTCTATGAAGATCTTCCTGTTTTGGTAGGAGGCTTTTTAATGAAAAAAGACAATTATTTGATAAAACTCCACTTTGTAACAGGAATTACTTCCTCTTGCTGGGCAAAGACAATGAAATAAACTTTGATCTCTTTTCCAGTAATGTGATATGGCTCTATTAGAGTCTAGCAAAAAAAGAACAATGCTGGTTTAGCTAAGCACACAGGGAAATCTAATTAAATGTAACAATTCACACAGAGACCCAGATAATAAGAGACTTAATCACAAGCGACTGCTTTAGAACTTCTGAATGGGTTTTTAGTGTCTTGTGGGGATAATAATGCTGATTCAGAAGATTTTAAACACTGGTGTGGATTTATACCCAGTAGTGATTCCAGCAGGGGTCTTGGGCAGGTCCAGGGCAGGATCTTCAGAGATCTTGATGGCCTCTTCCATGGCGGCCAGCAGACCCTGACCTCCCTCACCCCTCAGGGCGGGGCCGAAACACTCTGGACGTCTGATGAGCAGCTTCACCACCACGTTGGCATTTTCCTCCACGCTCTCACCTGGTGTTAAGAAAAAAAAATATCCTCAAAAGGAAAGCTGAGAGTCAATTAGAGTGTAAACCCCCTGAAAGTGGTATTCAGCACCTGCTAAAGCACCGCTACATTTTTTATCCCGGAAAAGCTGACTAACATTTCCACGTGGGAACTTCTGAGTCTTAACAACTCAGCAGGACTCTGGCATCCTTCCCCAGCAGATTTTGTAATTTCTGCACAGTTTCTCATTTCTCTTCCAATAACAGCATCACCATTGAATCCCCCGCTGCTTCAAAACAAAATACTCACATTTATCTAGATGCAGTGAAATCACCCTAGAATGTTTCAGTTTCTTAACAGTGATCATTTTAATGTGAGTAGTTATTTATTTATTGCTCAGTTACACATACTGTGCATTGCATACACACAAGAACACACATGCACACACAGGAATAATATGAATCAAGTCTTAACAGTGGCTTAATTCTGTACTCGCCTTCTAGTCTTGTTTCAGATTATACATGTCTTGACAGTGTGACTGCTTACCCCTCCCTAAGATTTCACCTGTGCAAAATTCTCCTCCTCCTGTGTGTATTTAATCTGTGCCGTCCTCCTTTGTCGTCCCCAGGTTATCTTTATACCATGTGTTTAGCATTTAAGCATTTGCATCATGTAGGTCTTCCCTGGTGTCTGACCTTGTCTGTTTTCCCGACAGTCAGACTGATCGCCTGTATACTGAACTCTGTATGACACAAACAAAGCGTCTTTGAACTGTTACTTGGTCTCTGTAGTCATGCACAGTGCTGTGAAAAAGTATTCATCCCCTTCCTGAAGCAAGAACTGCAGTCAAGCGTTTGTTACAGCTGGTCATGAGTCTTTCACATCAGTGTGGAGGAATTTTGGCTCATTCTCCTTTGCAGAATTGTTCTAATTCAACCACAATGGAGGGTTTTCAAGCGTGAACGACTTGTTTAAGGTCGTACCAAAGCAGCTCAATGTGAATTGAGTCAAGACTCCAAAACTTTTTTTTTTTTTTTAAGGTGGAGTTGCTGGTGTGTTTTGGATCATTGTCCTGCTGCACTTTACCTAGGTCCTTAACCAGCAAAGCAGCCCCAGACATCACACTACCACCACCATGTTTGACTGTTGGTATGAAGCTCTTTTTTATGAAATGTTGTGTTAGTTTTAAGCCAGATGTAAAGGATCACAAAACATCTAAAGAGTCCAACTTTTATCTCAGAAGTCCACAGGATATTTTCCCAACAATCTTTGGGGATTATCAAGATGTTTTTGGCAAATGTGAGATGAGCCTTTGTGTTCTTTTTGGTCACCAGTGGTTTTCTCCTTGAACTCTCCCATGGATGCCATTTTTGCCCAGTCTCTTTCTTATTGTTGAATCATGAGCTCTGACCTTAACTGAAGCAAATGAGGTCTGCAGTTCTTTAGATGCTGTTCTGGGTTCTTTTGTGACCTCTTGGATGAGTCATTGATGAGCTCTTGAAGTAATTTTGGTAGGTCGGCCACTCCTGGGAAGGTTCACCACTGTACCAAGTTTTTTTCCATTTGTGGATAATAGCTCTCAATGGCTTTGTGACCTTTTCCAGACTGATAGATGTCAATGACTTTGTTTCTCAGCTGTTTCTTTAGATTTTGGCATGATGTGTTGCTTTTTTAGAACTTTTAGCCTGCTTCACTTTGTCAGACAGTTTCTATTTAAGTGGTTTCTTGATTCAACGTGTCTGGCAGTAATCAGGCCTGGGTGTGGCTAAGGAAATTCCAAGGGGGGATAATTACTTTTTCCACACAGGGCCAGGTAGGTTAGCATAGTGTTTTTCACTTAACAAATGAAATCATCATTTAAAAACTATTTACTCTGGTTCACACAATGCATTTTGTTAAGTATCACCGGAATGTCAACACCAACCTTGTTTGTTTACAGGAAAACTCCACAAGCCATGTTTTACTGTCCTCGCTGTACAACATTTTCAAGTTTGTTCCACTTCTGATCAGATCATGCATCACCGATGGGTACAGTCAGTATGCTTTGTTGTAAAACAAACCAAGGGCCAGCTTACGCATGCTCAAGTCTATATCACTGCAGGAAGGTGAGCACAGAAGGTGAGAAAAAAAAATTCACCCTAGTGCTCAGTATAAAACATACCATTGCAGAAAACGGCGAACCTCAGGAACGAGAGGTAGCGCTCTCCCTCTATGGGGTTCCAGCCGAGGTCTGGGTATCCCTTAGCCACCAGCATGGCACAGCTCTGGAGACCACAGCCTGCCAGGTATGTCACCACCTACAGACAAGTAACTCTGCTTCACTCCTGGGTATTATAATGGCACACTGTCTTTCTGACTCTCAGTGTCAGCAACAGTGACAGCTTGAAAGCCTCTGCTGAGCAAGCTTTTCCAGTTGTCACAGAATCATTCAGCACTTTTGAAGAGAAAGCTTTCTATTTCTATCTGACTTACTTTTGCTATAATTGTATGTGTCCACTTGGGCATTCTTGGTAGTGCATTGGACACTTGATGGGAGAGAAAATTAACAGTATCACGGCAGATGATTAATGCATGCTCTTCCTCTCCTGTAGCCTCCTACAACTGTGTGAACACTGAGCTGCAGGTGGAGGTGGGGTGTCTAATCCTGGATTTCAAATCAAAACCAACATGGTGGCTCGTTTCCAAATGTCCTCTTACTTCCACAAAATGTGTTTGTAAAAACTTTTGAGATGAGAAATAAGCCATGCAGCTGCAGAATCTGTCTTTATTTTGCAAGAAGTGCAAGTTGCACTGAATGCCCCAGATTTGCAAAAAGTAGTCCTCCATCTTTTCAAACACTATAAGAATGCAATGCATGTTTCTTACAGACAACGAATGAAAAGCTTCTGTGGAGACATACCATAACTCAAGGAGGAGCTTCAATATTTTATCTTCTTAATAAGTAAATGGACTCTCCAGATCTTTTATAGCTCAGTCTGTTTCAGTTTGATGATAACATACTGATCATATATTCAGTCATACTGGTTTTGAATTTGCAAACATAATTTGAAAAATTTTAACAACATTAAGACACAATTTAGCTCAATACCTAAGCAAACATGATTTTTGACTGCATTGTTGTTGTGAATACTAATATTCTCTTCCCCTCTCACAGCATGCTACATGCAATTAGGTTAATTTACAATTTCCCAGTGCTTGATACAGTTTTAAACACCAAGTTTATTATGTTAGAAATATTTCTGCTACACAACAAATAAGTTAAGGTCAGAATAAACACTGGCTACAACCTACTGAGCCTGCAACCATAAGGTGCTGTGTGATTCTTCGCTGTACAGTCAAGTATTACTTTAAGTAAGGCTGTGATTTCATTTGTCATCAAACCTTCTCCAGATCAGGCTCCTCCAGGGCCAGGGCCAGCCCGTTATTGTCCATCACTGAAGATGCTGCAACATCCAGTGGAGTGGAGCCCCGCATGGCTTCAGAGGCTAAAACACACAGACACAGGCTGTCAGCAGCAAAGCAAGCGTTAAATTTGTTCTGCATTAAACAACAGGGGGCAGTCTATCATCATAACACATCAATCTTGATGTTTTCCAGCTCAGAATACCAAGTCACATAAATCAGTTTGTCAACATCAGCCCTTTGTGCAATATTACTCAATTTTTAACAGTCACTGCAGTCCGGCAGTTAATATAAAAACACTTAAAACCATCTTTTAAAATTATATGACACTCGAGTGTAACTTCAAATCTGAATATTTTAATAAATAAATATATGTTGTGCATTACATGCAACTTATACATCTATAACTCCTACCTACTGCAGTACTATAATAACTGATTTTTGAAAGTAACTCTGATATTATGCACACATGACATGACATGGAACTCAATAGCTGTGCAGTACCACTGTGCACAAGGGCAATGCAGACTGACTATGCCACATATTATTAATACATAGGCAAACACAATACAAGTCATATCCCCACTATGACCATACTGATTCATGTGGCTTATAAATAGGCAAATATTAAAAGTGTCATATAAAGGGCAACAACTAGTGTGTTTACATTCATCTGTCATCTTCAGATAATGTGAACCTCTCCTTCCACAGCCAGGTGCTTTAGTTTACACAATACACAAGTACACAGATCCCAGTGAGTCATAAGTCCGGCTCTGCACGCATTAATAACCCCGTCCCTCATTTACTTCTTGCTATTCTTTCCTCCCCTTACACTTTCAACCTGATATACTGGTATTTTGAAATGAGGCCTGTTACTCTTCTTCACTGGCTGTCATAATGCCAGCAATAAGTCTGAGTCTCCACTGAAAAAAAATCTTCCAGCCTGTAGCGACTGTTGGTTTCACTACAGATTTTGCAGCAGCAAAAACTTTTAGTTGATGAAGTGCGGCAAAAATTCTGGGAACACCTTCAAATGTCAAGACATCCTCATAACCACTTTGAGTCTTTTCCACTGACTTCTGGGGCAATGTCCTTTGGACAGACACAACCAAAGTGGAGATGTCTGATCATAATTCCAAGCACCATGTTTGGTGAAAACCAAACAAAGCATATCAGCACCTCATACTGCAAGCACGGTTGTGGAGGGGTGATGGTTTGGGCTTGTTTTGCAGCCACAGGACCTGGGCACCTTGCAAGTCACTGAGGTGACCATGAATTCCTCTGTATACCAAAGTCAAAGTTCAGATGAACTTGGTTAATGCAACAAGACAATGATCCAACGCACAGTAGCAAATCTACAACAGAATGGCTGAAAAAGAAAAAGAATCAAGGTGCTGCAATGGGCCAAAGTCCAGACCTCCACCCCACTGAAATGCTGTGATGGTGCTTTAAGTGGGCTGTGCATAAATGAATGGTGCAAACCTCAATGAACTGAAGCGACCTAAAGAAGAGCGAAATAAATAATTCATGAAAAGGTGAAATCTACTTACCCAGTCCAACACTGCTGTTCTCTAGCAAGTAGCTAAGATGGTCAAACATGGCTTTCTGGTTCTGGCGGCTAATACGACAGAAATAGCACAGGAAGCGACAGCAACTAGCTACCATCTTGGGAAAGGCAATCTCCTGTGGAAGAAAAAGTAAAAATGTACCCAAGCCATACGCTGTATGGATCAATCTGCAGCCTTTCAAGAAACAAGCACATATTTTTAAAGATACCATCTAGAGTTTTCCTGAACAAGCTGTTACAGGAGCTCAGGAATATTAAAGTTCTTTTTAATATCACTAGAGGACGCAGAGTATGCCATCTTTGGCTCTGATAAAAGGTATCTAGCTCAACTATCATGAAGCTCATTATGGAATCAGTAAATAAAATGTATTTCCTGTTTTGAACACAGAAACTGAAAAATCATTTGACCTTTAAAGCCCTTTTGCATTTAATGCCATTAGATCTGTGTCATCCTCATTTTTCTAAGTTCTTATATGGGCTCAGGACAGCTGCCAGGCTGAGCATAAATCACAGGAGTCATTGTCTCCGTGACAGAAATGCAGAGGAATTAATTGACAGTGGAGGAGGAGAAACCCCCCATTTTACTTTCAGCAGATTACAACCTGCAAAAATGCAAAGCACAGAAAATCACACTTCTCAGTCAGCTGACAAATGTAAAACTTTCAATCATGCCAAATGCTTCCACATCTAAATGTTAAAATCCAAAGCATTTTTACTTTTGGAATATAGAGCTTCAGAAGAATCTTTGTTAATTCTGCATGTGTGGTCCCATTGTGCACGACTGAGAGCAAACATTTTGCATGGGTCGAGATTTATTACTTGATCAAATTCTATAAACTCTCTGTCTTGATTGTGTGTGATAAAACCTGTGACTTGCATGATCTGATAATATACAACACCATGCCACGACTGAAACAACATCAGAGATGATCAAAGAGTAAAAATTAAAAGCCTGATATATACTCATGAGCAGTGGTACTGCCACTGTATATGGCCACAGCAAGTGAAGTACACATATCAAGTGGCATTAAACCAGTCTGGAATTTATGCTATGAGCCTGTGTGATCAGTCCGTGAGAGGCAGACTTGAAGGCCTGAATGTCTCCCTGAGGTCTGTCTGTCTGAGGTTCAGTTCGAGCTTGGCACTGGTTGCGGCATTAAATCCCAACCAGCTCTTCCAGCTTCTGTCAGCACTTCCCAAAAAGGACAGTTTTGAGTGGCCTCCTGTCACCCCACTGATGCCATCCTATGCTGGGTTTACTCCTCTGCCCTCTCCATTACCACTGTGGTTTTTCTAGGTATTAAGCTGTTTCTCTTGGCTCACCTCAGCCCCTTAAGATATATATATATTTTTCCTGAGATCAGTATACAACCTATTAATCATTAAAAATTCTGTCAGGCACAAAACATTAAACTCTATTGAATACTGAATATTAATTTGAAGTATTTATGCTCCCCCCCCCCGAACTAAGCTTATTACCAAAAAATTAACCTGCTTATTTTTTTTTAGCAGGTTAATTTTTTGAGTCATTTTGCAAGCAAAAGCACTGAAAATTTGCTTGTTTGAGTTCCTTGAATGTGATGATTTGCACCCTCCTTTGTTTGTTTGTTTCCATTAATAATTGAATGTTTTTGGCATTAAGGCTGCTGACTGACCAAATTCAGGACAATGGTCTGGGCTCTGGATTTTTGTGGAGAACCATTATTTTTCCTTTTTTTTTTGCATTTTTTTAATAGACGGCACTTTTTCATTAACACATTCTACATATTATTCTATGTGGAAAAACTATAGTTGTATCCCTAATTATGATAAAGAGGACACATGGCTTTTGAATAAGAACCTTTCAAAGAGGTAGGAAATGTGAAAATGTGGACAAAATGCAGCTAATGTTGCACACTTCTTGCAAAGGTTATGAGCAGGCTCAAGAGTACTAAAAGATTTCTTCACAAAATTCTATAAGTTCGCTTTGAGTTGAGAATGGCAGCTACTATCTCCATTAATGACTAAAACATTAACAGAGTTGAGGACTAATTAAATACTTTGTAGTGGTCAAGGCAAAAATAAAACCCCCAAAATAAACAATGTTATGCCCACCTGTGACTTGTCTCCCCCCAGCACGTTCACCATGACCTCCATGACTGTCTCGTGCATGCCCAGCACTCTCATCAAATTGGGATGCTGGTAGAAAACCTTGTTGTTCATGATATCGCTGGAAAGGTCACATTATAGTAACAGTGAGGGAGTATATTGTACACAAAGATATATTTCTATAACAGTGTAAGCAACAGATTTTCTTACCCGAGCCCATCAATCATGAGCTTCTCCTCTTCCTTTCCCATTCGCACTGATAGCAGAGATCTGATTTGACCCAGAGATGCCAGCAGGTTAATAGCATCTTGCACAGATGCGGCACTGATGGTGTAGGATTTCTTCATGGCCCGAAGCAGTTCCCCGATGCCATCATACTGTCTCCTTAGCAGGCTGAACATCACCCTGACCAGCTCAGGGTCCTGAATGTGAGACTCCTGTGCCCAGCTGGTTATGGTTTGGGAGATAAGCTCCTTCAGGTTGGCTAGAGAAGTGAGAGTTCAACATTCTTAAAATGAGAAATGGTATAGATGCAGTAAAATGAAGGCTGCTCTGCTGTCAAAGGCTAATAGGACCTACATGTTTTTTATTTTTATTTTTTTGCAGAGATACACAAAGATGGGCCAACTAAACTGTAGACTGGGTTTTATAATCTGGTTGATTTTTTTTTAAAAATTTATATCTGGTTGATCTTTTAAAACGTCATCAATCTTATAGATGCGACTGGAGAAAACATTGCGGACACGAAGTGATACATCTAAAAGTTGTAGCTAAATGCTGCACCTCTCTAAGCATTGCTATTCCAAAGCTATTGCTGAACTTTGAGTGTTTAAGTCAAATAGCACAACATCTGTAGCAAACAAAGGGTCAAATTCAAGCAGAATCATAATGAGAGATGAGACAGTGCAGCTGCCCTGAAGGTGAATGTGCTGCAAATTCACATCTGCTCTGCATCAGTGCAACAGTGGCTCACAAGGGAGTCACAAAAACCCTTTGCACGCTGCATGCTAATCTGCAAATGGCCACACTCCATTAATATGGTGTTAGTTATTAAAAACATCTTGAGCCACCCCTCATTTCTTTATGTTTTTTTCTAGGAAAATGAGAAACAGGTGTACTGATTTACTGAAAAATGAGCAAACATAAATAGAAATACAATGTGTCAGGCAAAGACAGAGTTTGTACAATTCCAACAATCATGAAAGTTAATATTTGACGTGAACACCTTTATTCTTCAGCACAGTCTCAGCTCTTTTAGGCAGCTTTCCTGTCATTTCTTTAAGTAGTCTTTAGGAATAATTTTCCAGGCTTCTTGAAGGACATTTAAAGCTCTTCTTTGGATGGTGGCTGCTTTTTGTTCCCTTTTCTTCAAAGACAATCCCTGCATCAATAATATTTGCTAAGTTGTCTGTTATGTGTAGACACAGCACTGGTTCGTACTTTGGATTAGATGCCTTTATTTATGCTTGAATGAGACAATTTAAGTGCCTGAAAATGGTATATGGACTGGACTGAAAATGAGTGGAAAAGCAGCCAATGTACAAATAAAAACTTTGAAAGACCTCCAAAAAGCCTGGAGAACTATTGCTCAAGATCACTTCTTGGATCTTCCTGGCTTCTTGGATGCAAAACATAAAGAAATGAGGCCTGGCTCAGTACTTTGCACAGCACTGTACATGCTCTAAAATCAGCACAAACCAAACACTGAGTTGGCTGTGCCATTAATTATAACTCTTAAAAAATTTAATTGCAAAAGACGCAATTAGGAGCTTTGATGTTTTGTCAGTATATTAGGTAAAGCACCACAATCAGCTCCTGTTTTTAAGTTAGTCTGTATTGTTTTTCTAAAGTCAGGATGCTGACAGCATATCTGAAGCAAGGCACAGTGATGTAGATGTAAATAAACCCATTAAAAGAGGAGCAATCTCCACTACAAACAGAATATGATCACACGTTCCAAAACCATGATAAAGTAGTTATAACCTATGGCGAACAAAAACTAAACACCAAAAAAAAAACTGATACTCAGATGTTATTAAAAGATAAAACATGGAACAACTTATCCAGAAGTGAACAGCACACTGATGAAGGATTGAAAAGAATAATAACTTTTGAGTAATCTGACTAATTACCTAATGCTGCGGAATCAACATTAGGCACTTGTTCATTTAAACAGTTTTCATCAAAAGAATAAGGAAGCAGCAAAAGTTTTAGAGACAAACTACTGGCTTTAAAGTTTTATAACAGTGAATGAATTACTGTCTGTTAAAAGTAATAATTTCCATGTTAAATTGACTGACTAGACATTAATTACATATAATCTGACATGTAAAGATCAGACAATAAAATTACATGTTGGAAAAAAGATAGCACTAATTTTGTCAGTTTATTTCCCCCACCCATCTATTAGTCAGGCTTCTTCAATATAATTTTAAATTGATGTACAAAACCAATTGTGAAAAATGTAAAAATTCAGTTCAATTCATATTGATTTTTATAGCGCCAAATTACAACAACAGTCACCCCAAGGTGTTTTATATTGTAAGGTGAAGACCCTACAATAATACATTGAAAACCCCAACAATCAGATGACCCCCCTATGAGCAAGCACTTGGTGACAGTGGGAAAGAAAAACTTCCTTTTAACAGGAAGAAACCTCTGGCAGAACCAAGCTCAGGGGAGGGGCGACTATCTGCTGCAACCAGTTGGGGGGAAGGGAGGGAGACGGGACAAAAGACATGCTGTGGAAGAGAACTGAAAACTGAACACACTCCATATTTTATTCACAATAGTACATAGAAAACATATTAAAAGTTTAAAATGTGACAATGTACAATTTTAGGAAAAAAAATACTATAATTTGTTCATGAAAATGGAGAGTCTTCTTCACACACTAAGGTTAATTATGGAGTTCCACAGGGTTCTATGCTAGGACCAATTTTATATAGACTATACATCCTTCCCTTAGGCAGTATTATTAGAAAGCACTGCATAAAAAGCCTTTAGCTGATCCAAAATGCTGCAGCTAGGGTACTGACAGGGTTCCCTGACAGGCTTCTCTTCACTGGCTCCCTTTTAAATCAAAAATTGAATCTAAAATTCTTCTCCTCACATACAGGAGACAGACACCCTCTCTATTTTTAAGATTAGGCTTAAAATGTACATTTTTGATCAAGCATATAGTTAGTTTTGCTGCACAAGGCCTACGCCTTGGGGGGTTCCCATAATACAATGAGTATTTCTTTTCATTCACCTCTTTTTACTCTGTTTATACATCACTCTGCATTTAATCATTAATTATTATTAATCTCTGGCTCTCTTCCACAGTGTGCCTTTTGTCTTGTCTCTCTCCCCTCAGCCCCAACCGGATGACTGTCCACTTGAGCCTGGTTCTGCTGGAAGTTTCTTCCTGTTAAAATGGAGCTTTCCCTTCCCACTGTCGCCAAGTGCTTGCTCATAGGGGGTCGTTTTGACTGTTTTCTCTGTAATTATTGTAGAGTCTTTCCCTTACAATACAATGCACCTTGAGGTGACTGTTGTGATTTGGCGCTATAACAGTTAATAAATATCTGGGAATTGAGGAGAAAAACTGCTGAACACTGTCCTATTCTTTTCTGATATAGGATTCTAGCTGCTCAACAGTCCTGGATCATCTTTTTTGTATGTTTCATTTCATGATGCTCTAAATCTGTTCAGCTGGTGCAAGGTCTGGACTCAGGCAGCTAGGTTCAGAGCCTGGACTCTTCTTCTATGAAGATATCCTGTTGTAATAGATGCTGTATGCAGTTAAGCATTGTCTTGCTGAAATATACAGGTT
This sequence comes from Pterophyllum scalare, assembly GCA_024447675.2. Classification (NCBI taxonomy): domain Eukaryota; kingdom Metazoa; phylum Chordata; class Actinopteri; order Cichliformes; family Cichlidae; genus Pterophyllum; species Pterophyllum scalare. Next base: position 36,425 of record JAMQGT020001460.1, on the reverse strand, counting down.
TTTGCAAATTAGTGAATCTCTGCATGGATTTAGTTCTATAAACTCTGCCTCTCTAAGATGTTCTTTTTATATCTAATCATGTTACTGACCTGTTGCTAATAAACCTAATTAGTTGTAAAACATTCCTCCAGCTGTTTCCTCTTAGTATTATATAATTTTCCAACCTTTTGTTCCCCTGTCTCAACTTTTTTGGGCATGTTACTACCATCAAATTCAAAAGGAGCTTCTTTTTTTATGATACAGGAAAATGACCCAGTTTAAATATTGGATCTGCTTTCTGTGCCCTTTTTTGAATAAACTATGAGGTTTACAAATCCTTGCATTCTTTTTTAATTTACATTTTAAATAGCATCCTAAAATTTCTGGAATTTGGTTTGTAGAAAAGGTAAAACAGATCTATTGGAATCACCTTGAATCACATCATCTGTCCATTTATAATGTTTTTGAATAATGCATGTTAGGTGTGGGAGGTTGGAGTAAGGCATTAAAATTTATGGCAGAGAGTCTTGCAGGAGCTGTCCATTAGTCTTCTTCTATTATTTGAAACAGAACAAAACCATACTTTCAGCAAAGAACAGCAGAAAAGAAGAAGCTTGAAGCAAAGGACTGGAGATTGGCAAGTGTTCTGTGTTCTGCATTATTTATTATGGATAAATTGGCAACACTTTAAGGTTTTGTAATACCAATATAATGTTTATTGACAAACATAGTTATGTGATTTGTGTTTAGATGTTGATTAGATATTAATCTGGCAGCAACCACAATGAAATCCTGTTTACATGACACAATACCAAGATGAAAACTGACCTAATAAAGTTTAGCCTTCCACTGCCATATGCAATTTTAATCTAACTATGCACTGAAGGCACTAGAAAAAAATGGATAAATCTAATGTTCTATACATTATCAGGACAAACCAGTTGTGAAAGGCTGAATACAAAAAGGGAGTGCTATAAAGAATTCAGACACTTTGGTACAGTTTCTCATTTTTGTCTTTGGTGTTCGAGGCTACTTACTGGGGGCAGCCTGTTCAGTCTCTGTGGGTTCCTCCTCTGTCTTCTGAGGTGGGCCCTTGATCTTATAGAGTAGAGCCAGAAGACGCCCTTTAATCGAAGTGTCCTGTTCTTCCTCTTCCTCCTCCACTGGAATTCCTGGCAGGGGAAACACAGGCACTCAGAAATTTATCCCAGTATACCGACTGCTTCCATGTGCATTGTGTGGAAGAAATAAACACCTATGTTAAAGAGGGTTCAAATACTAAAAACATAAAAATATTTATGTTGTCAAATAATATTGATTTCATTCATACAGTTCTTTTTGAAACACATGTGGAACAATCAACATGTCTCTGATCAGATAATCAGAGAGACCGGCTGCTGTAATGTAAGCAGGACCCTGGTCATTTAGGACTTTGTAAGTAAATAACATTTTTCAAATTGAATTTCATTGGAATCCAAATGAGTGAAGCTAGTTTTTGTTAGCAGCCTTCTGGACTACTTTTAATTAGTCCAGAAGGACTAATTAAAAGTAGTCCAGGAAAGACTAGGAAGGACTGATAAATGCATGTGAAAAGTGAATTATAATAATGTAGACAGGAGAAAATCAAAGTGTGTAGTAAAAGTTTCACGTAATTGGCTGATGGTTATAGGTTTGATTTTTGTAATTTTTTTTTTTTTTTAGATAAAAAGAAACAAGACTGGATGAAAACAAGAACCTCAGTCTTAGCCATTCAATCACTAATAGTAGTGAAATGTTCACTGAGGGTAGGGAGGTTGTGCAGGTTGTCGGGATAACAGAAAAGTGCAGCTGTGTATTGTCAGCACAGCTGTGGTAAGAAAAACCACAGAAGCTGTTAAGCAGATGAGAGCAGAGGTAACAGAATCAATCACAGGACTGAGTCTTATTAATATGAATTCTGAAGTGACAGTCGGATAAGAATGATGAAAAACATTTGAAAGCAGTGCCAGAGACACCTGCCCAGTTCCATAATCTGTCAAATTGAATGGCATGATTACTAGTGCCAAAGGTTGCAAAGATGTCAAGCAGAACTAAGATGGAATATTCACCTTTATCTGAGCACATAACAAGACATTAGTCATGGAAAGCAATGCTGTTTCACCAGTTTGAAGCTGATGAGTGACAGGTTTCTCCAGAACAGTGGTATGTAGAGAGAGATTGTCAGCGAGAGGGAAGACACAGACTGTCTTGAAGCAGCCAGGTATGCATGCAGATGAAAAAGACTGATTGATAATAGAGAGAACCAATGGGGGATAAAAGGCACAACCTCCTTAAGATATTTGGAAGGAATGATACCAGATGGGCATGAAGAAGTGTGCATATCAGCAAATATATTTCTAGGAGCTCTGCCATGGAAATCAGATTAATATCATACAACAGAATAGGGTGAGCAACTTGGTCAGGTTTAAAGGATCTAGGCTTGAAGTGTGATATCATCGAGCTTGCCAAAAATATCCATAAACCTCCATTCTACACCAAGAACATGAGCAGTCATGTTAAAAAAAAAAAAGAAAAAAAGCTGTGTGTGTGTTTGTTGTGCAGCTGTTATTGGTATATTGATTCAATGCAAAATTAGCATTCAAACCATTTCAATTACTTTGAATTGAAATGGGTTTCAGGAAAAGAAAAAAAAAAAGCACTGGGGCAAACACATTAGGACTAAATCAGTTCGGTCCTGAATAGTGCAGTCAAAAGAAGGTTGTTATTTCCATCAGACATATATATATGTGGCAGTATGGTGCCATTCTGGGATTTCTCTGCACGTCCATGTGCATACATGGAAAGCTGAAGGCAGGAAAAGCAGAAACACAAACACCACACAGACTAAAGCTAGGAAGGAGGGGGAGCTGGGGTAGAGATGGGATGCAAAGCGGCTTGCAGCTGTGCAGCAACTGTCTGCAGGCTACAGACACTTAGAAGGTTATCAGCAGACCCATCAGCTTGTCTGCCAGGACGATGTTTAAGCTTGACTTCATGGATTTTCCGAACTATTGCTATGCTCAGTTTTGTGTGGAAAGATATCTCCACTGACGCTTCAGTGACATGTTTAGATATTTATGAACAGAATTGCACAATACATATTTGTAGGAGTTCTCTCTGTTAAGTAAGCAGTTGGACTCTACCACAGTGCAGCCGCAGTTCTTCATGGAAAGAGTTGAGCTCATCCTGGATCTCCACGGGGCAGGGGCAGTCCTCACCTGCACTGAAATTCAACAGGATGTTTATCTGCAGGAAACAAACAGAACATTTGCATTATGAGAGCACAAAGTGAGAACAGGAACATAGAACATTATTTTAGATAAGAAAAGGGATAAAGAAAAGGAAGGAGAGTGGTGCAGAATGAATAACAGAAGGATGGCACAGCAGAAAGTCACAGAGGTGAGCCCATTATCATCTTAGAGTCGCAGTATTATTACTCATGTAGTCTCCTGCAGTAAGTGCTCACACGAGCTTGTCAGATAGTGGCCGTCTGATGAACTCGGACAGAAACAGTCTGAAGCATTTCTTTTTTCTTTTTTTTTTTTTACATCAAGTATAGTCACAAGTGAAGCTAAAGACATTAAAAAGGTATTTACATAATATAATACAGAAAAGACTTAAGTGATCTATACACCCGTTGATCTGCTGTGTTCGCTACAGGTCACAAGCTAACTATAAAACACTAAATATAAATAAGATGCATCCAGTGCAAAGTCCAGTTTAGGCTATGCCCATGTCTATTTTAGGCAGAACTTTTTAATAAACCATGGGAGGTTTCTTATTGTGGAGAATCTTGCTTACAGTATGCACCTGCTGCTGACCGCCACTACTTGCTTTTCAGGGATCAGAGTGAAGCTGAGAAGTGCTTATCCTCAGGGTTTCACAACTCAGAGGAAGTGCAATTAAATATTTCAAACATGAATGCTTTGCAGCCATGCAGAAACTTTGCCTCAGTCGCTACCAGGTTGTATTAAAGAACACTACAAGGCAGAGCAGTAAGTGATCTGAACACAAAACACGCCAGAGACTTTTTTCCTTATTTCTGTTCCGTAGTCATAAAGTCTCTTATCCTCTACTCTGGCTCTGAGACATGCTATTGTTTATATAAAAATATACGATCTGGCACAACACAGCATATTGGATTTTTCAAATATATTATGAGTATAAGCCTCAAAATCCAGTTTAGGGTGGGTTATGCAGAATACTGTAAATTACTTAAGGGTAGAAGAAACTGGACAATTACAGACCTTGTGAACAGCATGGTAATTGTTACCATAATAACAAGTAAAACGAATCTAAATAAATAAACACTGCAAAATCCAGTTTGCCCCCATTGCCTTGATGGCACGGCACGACAAATGAAACCCACGTCTGACCTCTCAAAGGCCAACTGCTTCAACATCTGCTGAGAGTGTGAAAAAAAACCTTAAGGGGGATATTTTTGTCTGTAAGGTTCAGACAGCGTGGGCTTTTCTGTCTGTCTGTCTGTCTGGATTGAATTTGAGTTTCTGAATTTTAATATTTTAGCTGGATTTCTCCCTTTGTCAGCGAATCCGTTCATTACTTGTAGGCAGAATTTCTAGGCAAAGGCAACGGTCACTGCAAGGTCACCCCTCTGCTTTTTTTTTCCAGATAATGTGGTTCTTCTGATTTCAACAGACATGACCTCCAGCTCACAATGAAGATGTTCTCAGCCAAGCGTGAAGTGGCAAGAATGGTTTCTGGGCTCTTTGTTATGGTGAGGAGCTCAGTCATTCAGGAAGGGCTCAGAGTAGAGCTGCTACTCCTCCACACTGGAAGGAGTCAGATGAGGTGAATGAATGAATGAATGAATGACTACCTTTATTAGTCCCACAATGGGAAAATTTACAGTTAACAGAACACCCATCCAAGAAGACAAACAAACAAACATGGGGAGATAGGTGAACTGTGGCCATGCTGCCCCCCTTCTGGAGGCGCTGCCATTAAAAAGACGGAAACAATAGCAAAAACATATAAGGATGAGTGAGGAAAAAAAAAAATCTCATACTTTGCATACATACACATAGAACTGGGCAACTGACCAGGATGCCTCCTGGACACCTCCCAGGTGAAGTGTTTCGGGCAAATCCCACCAGGACACACTAGAGAGATATCTCTTACATCTCTCAGGTGGCTTGGGAAGAGCTGGAGGAGGTGGCCAGAGAAAGGGTAGTCTGGGTGTCTGCTTATCCCCTAAGAAGCCAAAGGTTTAACTCTCACTGCAGGGCCAATTCACTCCCAAGTTGAATGTAGCTGCACATATGGCCCAATTTAACCTTTGGGAATTCCACTTGAAAATAAAGTTAAGAAACTGAAAACTAAAAGGCAATTAGAGAACCACAAAACCCCCGTGTTCCAGTCTCTGCTGCTGACTCTGTTCTAGTCAAGGTCATTGATTTTGTTTTTACCCCAAGGTCTAAGCAATCCTTCCAGGGTCTTACTCCAGCATACCAACGAAAACAACCTTGAACATAAATTACATCTCAGAGAGGATGTAAACAATTTCTCATACACTGGCCCCACTGCAGTATTGTACCTGCTCCTGCGGTGGTGAACGAAACTCTTTGGTCTTTTTGGCAGTGACGGCAGCAGACATGTTGAGAGCCTGCATTAGCTCGTTGTAGCGGAACTTCTGATTGTACTGCAGCTTGGAGACGAAACTGTCCGAGAAGGAGACGATGGATTCGATGCGGTGCTTCAGCTCGCAGTCACAGAAATAGTGGAGCAGCTCACACATCTGAAAAGGACAGACACCTGCATGAAAAACACCAGTTTTTCCTGTTCTTTGTGTTTCTGTTGTCCTTTGTTTCACTGTATAAATTTTTTTTATTTTATTTTACTTTATAGATCTGCCTCCATCATGCATGGATTATGTATGGATGTTTATTAATTTTTAATGTTAAACACCAAGATGGGACATTAGTATTCCACAGCTGCCTTCGTTTCTACTCATGAATTCACCTCTCAGCAAGAGATAAATCATAAAAACTCTAAACTGCTGACAGAAGTGGAATTAGTGTACCTAATCTCATGAAGCCAAAATTAAAATCTAATTAAAAACTTGGAAGATAAATTGATGGACTTAGTTTAATGCAACTATTTTCAATCTTTAGTTTACCACTGAGATTAAATATGTGTGCATGATCACCTGGCGTTTGACAGACTCAGGCAGTGACTTCTCCAGCAGGCCTTTAACATGTGGTTTGCTCTCCTTGGTCTCCTCCTCCCCTGCCTCTACAGCCTTCTCTTCATTCCTGCTCACCTCCTCCTTCTCCCCCGACACTGCCACTTCATCCCCCTTAACTTCCTCGCCCTCTTTGGTCTCTCCAAACACATTTGGATCAATCAGGAGGAGAATCAGCCTCACCTCATCGCTGGTCAGGACTCCCATGATTAACAGCGTTCCAATTAGTTTCAAAATGGGAACAAACTGGTATTCAACACTCCCGCCTACTGGATCTCGGATGTGGGTCCCTCCACCCTGCACTGCCTCGGTTAGCATGCTGATGGCTTTCTCCTTTAGGATGCCCAGTGGGAGCTGGGGGCTGTGAAGGAACTGCTGGCGTTTGGTGTTGATGATGCCCACAGGGGAGAAGTTGACCCGAGGTTTAAGGGAGGTGCTCAGGCCCACACCAGGGAGCGAATGTCGTTTGGACTCATCCGGGAACAGCTTGATGGAGCGCGTCTCGTCCGTCACAGGGATAATGAACTCATTGTTCATCATTAGGCGGGCCTCTTTTGCTGTCTCAAGATGGATGCTGACAATAAGAAGAATTAGTTCAATCATTGCATGAGTCTCAAGACATTGGCTATTACAAATACAGGCAAATAATGATTCATAACTTTTCCTAAGAACTATAAATAATGTTCTATTAGTAAGATTTCTGCAGACCCACTGCACCAAATAACCATAATACATCTATGTGAGCTAAAAGGGGTGGTGATCAGTGCCTGACAAGCAAATGAGGTGCTGAGTTCTCAATTAATCAAATTTGAGTAATCAAATTTCTGAAACCAAACCCACGAGCCACAAAGGTGTTAACACCCTCTACTTGAAAGTGAATTTTCAGTGATAATGAAAGTACTCATTGTATGAGTTTTGCTAATTATATAACATTATGTGAGGAAAAGACAGATTCGGCAACACTAAATGTGATGTGGAAAAAGAAAAAGAGAGATTATTAAGAATTATAGCACAAATTTGCCCAATGATCTCATGTAATGCTGCATCACTTTAGCAGTTAATGTTGTTGCAGATGACACTGTCAAATCATAGAACCATCATAGATCATCATTAGATGCCAGCCTTCATCTTGTTTCGGTGCACAACAGTTGAGGTCATTATGTTATATCAAAGGCAATAAGACAATGCAACCAACACACCTAATAAGGACATCGTAGAAGCCCTCTCTCAGCATGCCAGAGAGGTACTGGTTGTCGATGGTGTAGAGAAGCTGTGATTGGTCCAAATGGCTGCAGAGGGCGTGAGCTACACGAGTGTTTCCGAGTGCGCAAAGGGCACAATACAGCTTAAGTGTGTGGTAGTGGAACTTTCTTAAGTCTTCATGTTCAGATAACTCCATGATGTCCAAACACCTGAAAGAAAGACGGACAAAATAAAAAGTAAAAAAACCTGAACCAGCAGTCAAGGTTTGATTAAGTCTCTAAGCAAAGGAGGAAATTCAATGTGAAAATTCAATTCAATTCATCTGGGCAAAATATAAAAATGTTTGTTAGCAATTCACTTCAGTTTGGTTCTAGGCACCCATAACAATACAGAGGAAAGAGTACTTCACCAGATAGTCCCCAGAAATGTTTCATCTGAAAGCAGCTAATCTGTCTTAAATGTGTTTGCTCAGACCAAATCACAGTAAAGTATGAATGAGAAAAGTCAGTACTGTTACTTAATTGACTGGCTACTGGCTGCACGCATTGAGAAAACGATCTGCCTATAGAGGATAAATTTAACAGTTACAATGAAATGAAACACTGAAAGGACTACATCCCCACCACGAATTAAAATGGACACAACACATTTACCATATGTGATTGTCTTTATATGGTAAATAGAGTATTATAATTATACCTGTTCTCTTCAGGTATGTGCACAGCCATCATCTGCAGAGGCTCCAGACACTGGACCACCCAGCCGTGTCTTTCACTAACCCGAGCCGTCTCCACGTTGAGAAAGGTATTCGGCATCCGGCTCCACATCACGGCCACGATGGTCTGCACATCCAACCGTGGCGGACACTGTGGCACCGGGTTCCTGTGCTCGCTCTTGAATATGGCTGACGAGAGTGGCATGGCATCCTTGGATTAGAATTAGGAGAAGAATGAAAATGATATCAAAGAGGAAGTTTGATTAAATGAGAACCATATTACCATCTGGGCACATCACATCCTTTTAGTGCAGAATTTATTTATTTTGTTGATGCAGTGAGTTATTTTGTAATGTTAGTGCTTTCACTGACATTAGAGGGCACTCAGGGATACTTGAGCAAAAGAAAGAAGACTAATATTTCTTACATCTTCACTCCATCAAATAGTGCCCTGAATAACATATGTATATTGGTTACTGGTTAACAAACACACATATAATTAATCATTGCAAGAGCATCCTAAATTGGTTACTAAGTCAAAATTTTAGGCCAGCCGAACAATCCGTGACTGTTTGAAAAGGAATGACATTAAAAATTCAAGACCTATTAATTAGTGTGAGAAAGGTAAAGTAAATGGCTTTGGCATAACTCAAGAAAAGTGCTTAAAACTGCATACAATGTTGTTTGGGTAGGACAGAAACAAACCTTTATCTTAACAAATTCAAACTGGAAGAGGTTTGCACTGGTGGGGAGTACAAACACAGCAGGGAAGAGCTTGGTATTTGGCTCCACCTGAAAGCAAACATAGCCATGTTTATCCACATTAGCTTATTAAAATCAATACTATCCCTGTTTACAGCAGCACCAAAATAAGATGAAAATGCAGCAACACATGCCTGATGGAGCTCTGCCCCAAACTTAGCCTGTGGTGGAATCTGAAAGTGCCATCTTTAAATGCAACAAGCACTGTGCTTGCCTCACGTTTTCTCTGGTGTCAGAAGGCTTTTAACCTCTAAGCTTGTGGATTAGCCGAAGTTTTAAATCCAAGTTCAATGAGTATTAACCGATGTATCGATGACAACCATCACAGACTATAGATAAATACAAAGAGAAAGAACAAACAACCATTGCTTTGATGCAATAATAAGACACAAAGCTTTTCATCAGGTTAAAAGCTTCTTAGTTGCCCCAGAGGGCTTCCCCCTTCTTAAAAAGCAAATTCACAACTAAATCAAGCAGCAAGAAGAAAAGAGAGAGAAAAAAGGAGAACGAGCGTGACAGAAGCTTCTCAGTGCACCATTTCAGCATCTAGTCAGGAATTCAATACGGTGCTTTAAAAACCTGAGATGTGCACGACAGGCAAAGAAAAGGATTACAGAGCAGATATCTCTTTTTGTTATGACTGGTATACAAAACAGATGAGAATTCAGCTGTTTGATTTCCTGTCCCTCTCTCTCTCTCTCTCTCTCTCTCTCTCTGCAGGTTTAATTTTAATGCCGTGCAAATTTGTTAATGACACCTGAAAGGATTAGAGAAGGGAAGATTGTTCTGAGGGTGTGTGGGCAGTAGTACAAATATGTGGTGAGTGAAAATCTTTCAAGAGATATATTAAAACAAAAACAGTGAGTCAAACAACCTACAATTCTGTTTTGCTTTTAGGTTAAAAAAATGTGTGCCAAAGCAGGGGAAGAATACTATACCACAGGAGAAATATGTAATGGCTTACATCTACTGACATTTATGAGCCAAACTACCCTTGTGCTTCAGTCCTCTGCCAACTGAGCTCTATTATGCTTATTTACCTGATATGATGTGGGTAGCTCCTTGCCGTTGGCTGTGAAGGAGACAAGGCCAGTGGCCAGGTCAATCAGACAGCCAATCTCCAGGTCAGAGCTGGAACGGCTGGAGGAAGACGGGCCAGCTGCTTCTGCTCCACACACCATGTAGCAGTTACTCCTCTGAACACTGCAGCAAAGCAACCACAATGTGAGCTCAGCATTCATAAATACAAGTTAATGTAAATATGCACAGGACAGCAAAGGCAGCTGGAAACAAAAACACGACAACAGCAAACTGGGGCACAATACATTTTCATTTGGTCAACACTCATCGATCTGTGCTGCCTTGTGACTTTTGCCTCATTCATATTCATTATGTTACATGCAGAAGCTCTTTTCTCCATTTACCTCCCTGAATACTGAATTAACTGGCTAAGAAAAGATATGTCAATTGTTTTGGTTGGGTCTTCAGCCAAAAAAAAGAATTGCATGCAGGTTTACCATATTGATCAACACATGATGATGATATAGGTATTAGTGGGTTAAAATTTTATGTGCATTTTTTTTTTGTTTGAAATTAAGAAAATGCATTTGCAAGGAGGGGTTATCCCAGGGAATATAAAGATGGGATTGCCATTTTAAAAAAATGACTGGTAATGTTCTTTTTCTTTAATTTTAATTTACTTTCAGCAGAGCTTGCAGGATACTAAGGGTTGTGTTTCTTGTAATAGTTTTGGAGTTTTGTGCAGTCTTGATAGCGAGGGATCGGTCCACCAGGGTAATCCTATCCTGTGCAGGGTAAACAGTTCCCTTGATGACTCTTCCACAGGGGTCTTTGGAATCGCTCTTTGTCTACAGCTTAAATGGGATTTAAATGGGATGGCCACACATTTGACTCTAGAATATCTTAGTTTACAGAGGAGTTCATGGTTGACTCAATGACTGGAAGATGCCCAGGTCCTGCAGCTGCCAAACAAGCCCAAATCATGATCTGCTCCACACCTAGTTTTTGCCAAATGTGGAGCTGTGCATTATCGCCAAGTGTTTCCGCTTTAGTCTCGTCTGTCCAGAGGACATTGTTCCAGAAGGGATTTGTTCAGATGCAACTCTGCAAACCTAAGCCATGCTGCCATGTTCTTTTAGAAAGAAGAGGCTTTCTCCTGGCAAACCTTCCAAACAAGCCAAACTTGTTCAATGAATTTTCTGGGATGTCCACCTTTGGGAAGATTAACAGCCCTTTTGAAGGTTTTCCACCTGGGAATAATCTTTCTCACTGTAGAATGATGAACTTCAAAGTGTTTCAATATTGCCTTGTAATGCTTCCCAGATTGTTAGGCATCAACAATTGGTTGTTTAAGATCATTGTCGATGTTTTTCCTCCTTGGCATCGTGTTAACGCACACCTGAATCCTCCAGATCAGCAAACTACCAAGGTTTCTGCTTTTATAGAGGTTGTCCACACTTGGTGATGCTCAATTAATTAAGTGTATTTGATTAGTACTCAAGGAATTACCCTCTTAATTCCTATGGAAGCAGCAAGGATGTACTTAGTTTTTCACACACTGCATTTTGGCTTAGTTTTTGTTAAATAATTACATGGTGTAACATGCCATGTGAGGTTGTCTTTATCTAATTTTAGAACCTGAAATCTGTCTTTAGATGATTTTTCTTTTATTATGTCCCAGAGGCTGTACTTCCTTTTTCACGTGACTATCTGCAGTTATCAGTTTAGAAAGATTTGTGCTGCACAACAAAAAAGTGATCTCATGAGAAATCAAAAAGGTAACAAAGGTATAGTGAGAAAAAAAAAAGAGGTGTCACCCCAAAATGCATTTCTGAAAGCACATATCCCACAGCAGGGTTAAAGGCTCTTCACATAAAAAGGATCATACATTGAACTCCAAATATTAAAAATCGCAGGGGGCTTACCTCTCATGGACCCGACCCCTCTCATCTCCCAGTGTAACTGTGACTGTGCGTGTCTTGCTGAGGCTGAAGTTCTTGCTATAATAATGATAGTCAGGTGTGACCCAGCCCACCCACACAGAGGCAGGGTCCTGTCCAGCGAACACTCGCACTGAGTGGTAGTACTGCCAGTTAAAAGAAAAAAGAGCAGATAGTGCTGGTTAATTTGAATAAAGGGAGAATATCATTATATTTTTTCCAAATCTTTGAGAATTTATGTGGATTTACACTTGTGATGCTTCCATAATCAATACTTCCATCTTCTTTTGGCAGATGGCTGCAGACACAAAAAACCCCCCCATGACTACAGATTTAAGTAATCTTAAATGCTGTATTCTTTATTTATTTTTATTTTTTTTACTTCAGGTATACACTGAGATAAAATGCCATTTCCCAATTTTTAATAACAGCTTTGATTGAATGTCTGACCTGAGCTTCAGTGAGTCATCCAGGAGCATGTCTGCAGAGTAAAACTCCACAGGCATGCTCAGTCTACAGTAGACCATGTCGTTGTTGCTGTTTTGAGTGCCATATGTCTTGTGGGTGACCTTAAGGCAAGGAGGGCTATCGACTGTTCCATCTATCCTCGTCACCTGAGGAGTTAATGAAATCCAAAGCAGGGAATCAGTAATATCAATGTGTCCATCAACACCAGGTCTACTGTTTATTACGAGTAGCTCTGCAGGATATTTTAAATAAAAAAAAAAATTAAAAAAAAGACAGCAAAACTGAAGCCTTGATAATTCATGACTGAGTTTCTGGTTACAAACCGGAAAAGGCAATGATAACACTAATCATATATTGAAAATATGTGCATACCTCAATATCCATATGGTCCGGAGGTACATTGAAAAAAGTGGGCAGGCGCTTGCTGAACCACATGGTGACCTCTCTGTTCATGTTGACAGCAAAGGGCTCGAAACCTTCCTGGAGACCACACATGGTGTAGTACTTGAAAGTACTGGCGTCCTTGCCCAGGTTCATGCGGCCAATCTGAGACATGCCAAGACTGCACACAGGGATGAAACCTGGAGGGTAAGGTGTATTTATGGGTTTGACAGTAAACAGGAAGTTTAGGAAAAGAAAAAAAAAAAACTTTAACATTTTGAAAATGTGTATTTTATGTGGTCTTTTCAAATCTTTTTTTTTTCCACAAATGAGGAAGAATCCCATGCTAGTTTGCCAAGATCACAAACGTCAGTGCTTTATGTAAATGAAGAAAACAACCCCGGGACAAACTCTGCTGTAAGCGAGCAGCAGTGAGCAAAACATTGTGGATGGCATTCTTCAGTTTAGTCCTTCTTTTACTGAAATTCACTTCTTTAGCCTTGAAAACTCAAACTGTCGTGTGTTTAAGAATCTATCAATTAAAAAATCCAAAAACAAACAACTTTACTTTATTCCTTTGTGACCATTTCTTCCCAAAGCTATTGGCTCATTTACAGAGTAGTGAGCCAATGCCACACAGGACTTAATTAAATTCTAACACTGTTAAACACTTTTAAACTTTTTTGTTGTTGTTCTGCCTCATGCAAACAAACCCAGTCAAACCCCAGAGATGCTTCAAAGGAAACAGAATAAATGAAGATGACTGGAGTATGGAGCCCTCACCATCCTCTGTCTCAAAGTCAGTGAAGCAAAGCTCAGACCCCTTGTTGGTGATCATGAGTTCTCCATTGAGGGTGAAGATCATGGACTTGTCCTCCATGTTGATCATGCAACCAACCACGTCACCCTTTTTTCCAAGGATGTCCAAAGTAGCGGCTGCCTGCATGCATACGTCGACCCTTAAGAAACAAAAAGAATTTTGTTTTTGCTAATAAAAAGAAACACAAGTTTCTGTGAATGTAGGTATTGTAAAAATATAATAGATATAATCAACGGTGAGAACTTAAATATTATATTTTAGAAAATTTATGGCAGAAATAAATACATTGTTACTTTTTGCTTTGTTTTTTTTTATGTTTTTGCTATTTAGTACAAACAAAATTGTAATTTCAAGCATTTATAAACATGCACTGGTCTGATATTTGGATTTATAATTAGTGCAGCAATGTCTATTACAGTAAATCAAAAGTGCAGTATCTCTCTGCCTTTCAAAAATCTAGATCATTCAAAAACCTGGGATACATGTAGTTTACCCTATATCCATCAAAGACGAAGGCTTGGTCATCCACTCCCAGTTCCATATCAGGTCTGCAGCCTGGTCTTGCCCAGCCAACCCTCATGTCTCCTCCGCTCAGAGCCTCAAACTCAAAGTACCACTTCCCTGTCTTCACCGCGTAGGTCTGCTCCACACGAAAGAAGCGTATCGTCTCTACACTTTGATCATCCACCACGTGCACAACTTACGGCAAAAGACAGACAAGAAAACCAGAGGACTTAACATGATGGATGCATGTGCTCATGAAATCTGAATCTATGAGTTTTAAGAGCTGCAGAGTGGCTGCTGTGTCAGCATCAGGATCTCACCCTCTTGATCTGGGGGGTCGATTTCATATCCATATCCAACCATAGTCCTGATGGCCTCTCTCAGACTGTCCCTGTTAGATTTCTTGGTGCGTTCATCCAGTAAAGCATATGGCACCAGGCGAGGATTACGCCTGCTCTTCAAATCCTGCCACAAACAAAGAAAATAAACTGTGTATGAAAGAACATACACGAGTTAAAAATAATCTGAGCTTTGTTTTCCCCATTGCAAATGTTTTATGACTTTTACCTGCTGGATGCCATAGGTCCATCCTTGTTTAATTCTATCTTTGGCCCACACATTGTGTGCATTTTCGGCCAGTTTATCAACTAGAACCTCCTGACCAGCATTCAGTTTCACATCAGAGAGTTCCAGTGGCGCAGGCTTATATCCATTCGACATCATGTAGCTGCAGATGATACAACATGATCAAATGATCAAGGTGAAGGCACGGCATATTGATATCTTCAAGCCCAATTCCAGAAAAATTGGGATGCTGTGTAAAACTTAAATTAAAAAAAAGATGCAATGATTTGCATCTCTCTTAAAGCCATATTTTATTCACAACAACACAGAAAACATATGAAATGTTTAAACGAAAAAATCTCAGTGGATCTCCAAGGCACACGTTTACCACTCTGTAACATCTCCTCTTTCATTAACAACAGTCTGCAAACATCTGGGAACTGAAGAGGCCAGCTGCTGGACTTTTGGGAAGTTGTCCCATTCTTATCTGATACAGACTTCTAGCTGCCCAAGAGTCCAGGGACTTCTTTGTTGTATTTTTTTTGTTTACTGATGCACCAAATGTTTTCAGTTGTAAAATGGCTCAGTTTAAATATTTAATTTGTTTTCTGTGTTATTTTGGGAATAAAATCTGGATTTATGAGGTTCGCAATTCATTGTATTCTATTTTTATTTAAAATTTTACACAGTGTCCCAACCTTTTCAGAATTTTATTTGTACATCAACAAGGACATATTCAACTATATAAATGCCTGTAAAATGCATGAAATTGTTTTTTCTGTAAATCTAAGAAATGAGGCATAGAAAATGTAACATTGACTGTCATACTTTTTGGGTAATTTGATTTTCTTCAGATCATCTTCAGCGTGAATGTTAACCTGAGCAACATGGCATCCCAGGGCTAAAAGGGTCCTGAGGAGAAAAGAAAATGTGAACAGAAAGAAAGATAAAGACTATAACCAACATCAATATTCAAGCTTCATTCCACTGTGTTAGACGAAAATTATTCTTCTGAGTGAGTTCCAAATTTTTAGCACTGCTCATTAAACATTATGAATTCCCGCCAATCGATATAGTAACACTGAATAGCACTCAGGTTGGGCTATGCAGAAAAATGTCACTTGGGTCTCAAACTTAATGTGATCGACAAACTGCATACCTGATTGACTCTTCCTGTAAGAGGAGGATGCTTTATTGAGCCAAGCCAAATGTTTTTAAAGTGAGATGACTCAGTAGTTGACTCAAATAAGCTTTGGATCCAATATTTGTTAAAAATCAATACTGGAATTCACTCAGGAGATACAAGTCATTACAAGCACTGCTTTAATCTTAGCCTTAATATGCTTTTGCTTCAGCAGGGACCTGAGCAATGCCATGAATGGGTAACTGGATTATTCAGAGGACTTCCCGGCCTTACTTTAGTGTTTCGCTAGACATCTGCAAGTTGTAGTTCCTTTCGGTTTCAGGCAGCTTGGCAAAATCCACAAGGCAAGGGTGCTGCCTCTTGTTGTCATCACGAACCTGAAGAGAAAGCAGTCAGGCGTCATTACTGCGTGCGTCATCTCACGACACCCACCGTCTTTTGCTCTATGGAACTTCCCATCTTACAGATTTAAAAGCAAAAATGGCTCGCAATTCAGAAAGTAAAAAGTGGACTGTAGCTGACTTTGTCCCTAGTTGTTGCTCAGAGATGCATATTTTGTTTTTCTCCAACTAATTCGAGCCTCCGGTGCGCTTTTTTTTTTTTAATAAAGTGAGATAAACCAGCATCAGAGAGCAGAGAATAGAGTTGCAGTGGTGAGTGACTCAGTTATCTGTGAGAGAGTTGATGGGAGGAAATTTACTGCTGCACGCAGACTCTCAATAAGATGCTGCCAGTGACTCTTCCTGATAATGCACTGTGCTGTTGAGAGCAGTTAAATAGAACTGAAATGCACATAGGGTATGAGAAATACACAGTGAGGCAATGCACACAGTTACAAAGCAATGATGCTGTATTCAAGTTTATTATTGTCTTGATCCAAATACTGAACCTTCTACCTGTCCAGAGAGGCTTGTCTTGTGTGCAATGTCACTCTGAGCTCACTGAGCTCATTACAGAAAAATGAAAACACTAAGCACTCGTTTGGACCTAAAGACTGTCCCTAATAAACTATAGGACCTGAGGTAATCCCAAGTGGAGCTTTCTCCTAGTCTTAATTAATCTGAATGTCATATTCTTGGAAGGTGAGACACTCAGTTTGTTAAATAGTTGCTGTTGCGACCACAGCCTCGGTGGGAAATTATTCTGTGATAACCACTACAGTACAAAAGAGGGAGCATATGTGATCAGACTTCCAACAATCTGCTCTGCAGTCAACAGGAGTGACTGACAGGAAAATGATGGTAGAATGATAGCAAGCAGTTTTATAGATTGCCATTCAAGCTCAGTGACATAGAATCAGCTACGACAGTTAATTTCACACTGTCTCAAACAAAGGATGTTTATGTTGCTTCTAGGATTTCGATGTTTATTTGGGCATGAAAAAAAAATAAAGCATGAAAATGAGCTTTAAAAGCAGCATTGCAAAAGACATATACAATTGGTTCACAGAGCATATAAGCATTAGGTGGCTTGCATTTTTCACCAATTTTCTCTTTTTGAAATGGGTTTGCTGCAAGGGAATTTTTTTTGTTAAGTTTTTGCTCTGCCCTGAATACTTCGTGACATTTCCATGGTGGTGCATTTGAGAATGCAAAAGGTACCAATTCTGTGTGATGTCCATTTTTTCATTACAGCGAGTGCTTGTGAGTGTCCTTTCTTCCTGTAGCTGTGCGTATTAGCAGGCTATTCTGTCAGTAGTCAAGAACTGAAATCTTCATGTTAATGAGCCATTAACAGGCATTTCAATTTTGATCAGTTGAGTTGACCTTCATCAGTGTTTCCAAATATACCCGGGGTGTTTTTGTGTGAATTTTGTTACAGTTTCAGAGATGATAAATCACAGCTTTACCTTGCCATAGGTCCAGCCCAGTTCAATCTTGTTCATCCCCCACAGTTCGTGGATGTTTTCTGCCAGCTTGTCCCGGATGTGCTCCAAGTGAGGGGGAAGAACAATCTGCAGAGAGAAAGAAGGGGAACAGATGGTACAGTTGGATTCAAAAAGATACAGAAAAAAAAAAAAGGCTGACAAATGACAACTGTTCTTCCTTCTGTCTATGCAATTGTTAGATTCCTGGGGGTTATACCAAGTTTCCTACTCTTCGTGTTACACACCTGTAATATAATATTCAGTGCTGCGGCAGTGGCTCTGAAAGCACAAATGGAAAATAGGTGCTGACTTGCCATCTCAGTTTAACCAAAGAATTAATCTCAAATGGGAGATTCCTGAAACTGCTGCTGGCAGTTTTCTCTTCTTTTTGAAACAGCACTAGAACAAGGAGGGGGAGACCAGAAACACTGTGCAAATCTTGCACTCAGTCAGTTCAAGAGGTTAGTTTTCTTCAATACTTTTATTACTGTTTTCAAAACAAGTTAAATATTTTATAGCAAACTTTTCTTTCGAGCAAGATCAAACCACCCGAAGAACTCTCCACATGTACTGTACAGTATACTATCTTATAATAGTTTACATTTTAGATTGTTATTTCACTGTGCATTCAAAATATTTGTTCTGACTTCCCCTTGCAATTTCCTTGGGTGTATCCTGACTTTAATATCTCACCTGACTGGTGTCAACAGGAGTGGGGATGAAGGAGGCCTGGGAGAGAAACTGGGTGGTTCCCAGCAGATCACGGACCCCATCATGGTCCCTCTTGTATTCCTTCACGGGCTCTACATGCATCTTCTCTTTGGGCAGCAGTGCTTCGTAGCATGGAGAGTAACCAGCAGGTGGCAAGAATTTGAAATCTCCATGGCGACCACCCAGCAGGAACCGAACCCTGTGGAAAGACATTGGATGGCATTAGAAGTAAATAACTTCAGTAAACATCTGTCTACACCTTTGGCATTACATACTGTCAGGACTGTAGTGGACAGTTAGGCTACAGAAAGGCCACATTAATATCAAAACAAAAATAAGGAACAAATTTTAGGATATGGTTTCAGTTTTCTTTTGAATTTTTTCTTACTTCAAGACAAGATATGATTGGTCATGTGTCATGCCCTGTAGCCATTTAGATGCCAGAGAGCTGCAGCACATTAACTGAATCACTTTAATTTGGCACTATGCCTTTGCCTTTTTTATGAGCCTACAAAAGTCGACAAGGTATAAATTCACCAAGAGCCCCAGCAAAAATAAATAAATAAATGCAGAGCCTTACTTTACACCTGCGGAGAAGCTGACTATAGGGAAGAAGAACCCGTCTGTGTTGAAGTCCTCAAACATGCCCTGGACAGGCTGCCCGTTGATCCTGAAGGACATACTGGGAGCTCCCAAATCCAGACAGCAGCTGATCACATCATCTGAGTTCAGCAGGTGCTGGTTAATGGAGGCCACGGCCCTTGGGATTCGGCCTAGACAACATTGGGCAGAGACAGAGAGGGAGAATGGATGGCTGTTAAAGCTGCAAAGTCATTGCAAATGTAGGGCAGGATGATGGGCGAGGAGAAGAGAAGGGAGCAGAGAGGTGGGGAGTTGGATGATGAGTGCTTTAAAAAGAATGTCATGAAATGGATGAGGGGAAGTGATGGGTCTTTTAGCAGACTTAGAAGGGAAGTGTGGTGAAATATCTTTTTATGCTGTAAGGCTGAGAGTGGAGAAGAGAGGGACTAAAGCACTTATAGCCCTAAAACATCAAGGCAACAAACATATGCCCCCCAAAATATTGACCTTTCCTTCCTCTTATACATACAAAACCTGCAGTTAGCTGGCACTTTCACTTTGAATGCAAACTGAAGACGTAAGGCATGTATATCAAATTCATTAGGGAAGTTGCTAGGCTTTTCAGATGATATAAATGAGAAGGGAGGGAATCACACTCAGAGAGGTCTAACAGGTAGAGGTTGGAAGGTGAAATTTTATATCAGTGTCCCAAAGATGAAAAAGCAAAGTGGAAAGGGGACAGCAGGCTTCTGCATTATTCACAGGCGGTTCTGTCAGGGCAAAGTCCTTCAGCAGCCCTTTTTAATTCCACAAACTTTGAATTCAGTGCAGCAGTGCATAGTAGCATGGACTGATTTTAACAGTTTCTATTATATAAAGGCGAGAAAACAGATCCGAATCAAAAGCACAGACCATGCTTGTGAATCCTTTTGCGACAGTGAAAGGCCCCCAAACCAAATAAAACAAATCCCTGAACATATTAAATGTGTGTGAAACAATTATTAAAATAAAACAAAAATGCAGGAATTACTCATGTATAAGTCTTTATAGCTCAGAGTAAGACACTGATTAAGAAAAAAAAAAGTTTCCAGGCCAGCATGGGTTCCTTTAGCTGTAAGGCTATGCATAGTTGCAAGTAATGCCAGGCTCAGACTATACCACATGGGGGTGGTGGGGTGATTAAATTAATGTAGAGTTATAAAGTCTTGCCTTGTTTTGACCTGAAGACGTAAGAGTCGGTCATGTTTATGGTTTGTATGATGTCTGAAAGAAGACTGGTTGAACCTGGTTCTGCCAGAGGTTTCTTCCTGCTAAAAGGGAGTTTTTCCTTCCCACTGTCACCAAGGGGTTACTCGTAGAGGGTCGTCTGACTGTTGGGGTTTTCTCTGTATTATTGCGAGGTCTTTACCTTCCAATATAAAGCGCCTTGAGGTCACTCCTGTTGTATTTTGGCACTATATAAATAACATTGAATTAAACTGAGTTGAATCTCTGTTTTCTGACATACCCTGGTTTTGAATCTCAACCACATTATGAAACCTGCCAGGACAGAAATCTTAAATTAAATTAAATTAAGATGCTCACCTGACCAGAGATGAAGTCCATCAAAGCTGTAAGAGTACAGGTCATCTCCAACACCATTGCCTCCCCACCCTTCTCCTCCGCCAGGGTATGGAGCGTAGCCTCTAGTGTTTGCCCAGCCTACCCTCAGGTGGGTCGGCTCTCCAGTTACAAAATGGTCCACCTGGTCAATGACCAACTCATAATACCACTTCTTATACTGAGCTGAACCTTCAGCTTCGCCCAGGAAGATGTTTGGTCTCATACTGGAAATGAAAATAGAGGATGAAAAGCCAGCATAGGAAGCAAAGCAGTGGTTGTGCCAAACCTAAAACAACACATTTTATACTTGGGTAATGTTTTAAGATTGCAAAAACACAGCCACCTTACTGCATCCAGAACACTTTAAATTCTCTACCTCTGAACATCATTGACCAATCGTGTCTGAAGCAGCAGGTCCCTTTTGGGAAGGAGGTGGTCACAGATCAGATTCTGATTGGCTCTCACTGCCACACCATTGCATAGACAGAGGGAACAAAGGACATCCAGAATCTGACAGAGGAAAAAAAAGACAACACTTGTGTCAGACGCTTTTCCTTTTAGCTGGAAAATGTGTCACATCCACAATGTGCCAACCATTCACATGCTCCAAGAGGAAATGATTAGCTATTCAGACAGATTCTCTGAAAGCTGCGATGCTTGTAGCACATTCGCATTGCATAAAAGGCCTTCAAGCAGAACTATCGTCCTCCACCTGCCACTCATGATCAGCAACTGTTGTTTACAAGGAAGCCCTTTGATATCTGCTACAAGTGACAGTGTAAATATTACAAGACTGACATTTGAACACTGCATGTAAAACATTGGGTGGAATGTCACCAAGCAAAAGGCTGTTGGTTGCGTCTTTGCAGGCACAACTGGCACACAAGTGGCTTATTTGTTGTCATTATGAATGAGCCAGTTGTGTTTTTTGTATTGACACAGTTCAGTTGACTTTGTGACAGTTTTCCTTGGCTAAGTGGTCATGATATGAATTAGAACAGTATTTGTCGAGTGCTCTGGTGTGAGCCAGACACATTGAGCTTCTCGGACCTTCTGGACTGAGCCATTAAAGAAGCTGCAGAGTAGCTGTACTAGTATAAACTTGTGGTTTAAAAACCTTATTTTGGGGAAATTATATCACACTTAAGTATTTTTAGTGGTGAGTGATGATTCCATCTATGCAGTGGTAATCCCCACTTAACTTTGACTTCACTGAATCCTCTGCCAGGCAAAAAGCCAAAGCAGTCTGTCTCTCTGCAAGAGTATGCAAAAACTTCCAAGGTGAATTGTCTCCCCATGCTCCTTATGGAGCATGAAGGGGACAACCTGTGAAATGCTTGGTGTGAAGCTGGTTTTCTTTAAAACTGGAAGATATGGCACTAGACTGACATTGGCAGAGAATGCTCCCTTTCTTGCACTTTTCTGGGCTAATATTTGAGAACTCACATTTTCCTCATATCTCTAATTACCTTGTGGTTGCGCCCATGCTTGTAGAGCAGAGAGATGATAGATTTAATGTGCCCTTTCTGGATGATGTTCAGAGCCTCTGGGCTTTCTACCAAGATACAGTGGAGGACTTCCAGGATACCTAAGAAGTTGCACAGAATATTTGTCATTCAACAGAAGAAACGTTTAGACCACATCTTAACATTGATGGGCCATTTTTTCCCCTTGCACCCAGTGCAAAGCTTTTATCGTGTTTTTTTGGGGGGGGGGGTCACTCAAATCTTAATGATACCTGATGAAGATTCCAGTCTCTCGAGTTTGCTGACCAACCAGTCCAAGTTTCGGGAAAACTGGGTGCAGTTGTTCCTGTTTCCACGAATTAGTGCAGCTTAACAAAAGACAAAGATTTCACAAAGACAATATTAATAGTGGAAACAGAAGGTTCAAGCAGCAGACCATCAGATGAGTGGACGCTGCAGAAAATTTGACATTTAATGAATAAGAGTCCATTTTTTCTGATAATGTGCATATGAAAACTCATTCAATCTGTGAATAGCGACTACATGGGAAAAACTGTAAAGTCACTACAAAACCAGGAGCTCTATCTCCCATAAAAGGTTGAGGTGTATTCCCTTGTACCAATCTCTACAGCTGTGCTGACATTAAGAAGTCTCCTTATCAATTTACTGTCTCATTTCTCACCATTTAGATTCAGGGACAGCAGACTGATAATGTCTGCGAAACACTTTAACAGCACTTTGTGCCAAAGGAATACTGATGGGTGTCTAATCTCCTTTAATTCTGCCTTCTCAGCTAAGCTATAGTTCAAAATGAACACATGGATAGTTCCACAGCTTGAATCAAGGGCAAGGATATTCACTGTGAATGATGTGAATGTCAAATTAAAGGTCAGAGACAGGCAGGAGAACCCATGACTACACAGACACAGGCTTCAAACCATGGCTGGATAATCATACAGTGTAGTAAGTAACGCTCATGCTACTGTTGTAACACTTTAATGAAGACAGCAAATAAAAGTTAAATGATTTGTGTCACTGAATCCAAGAATAATCAGATCTCAAAAACCAAAAAAAAAACAAACAAAAGAGATTTCTTTTAAAGTGGTCTTGAGCAATAGTTCTCCGGGATTTCTTTTTTAACCTGTGACAAAAACACAATTTGTTCCCATTTTTTTTTAGATAAATCTACAAAAAAATGCCAAAGATAGCATAGTTTGACTGAAATAAATTTGCACCAAAAAGGCAATTCCCAAATACCAAGTTTTTGTCATATCTCAGCATGATGTACAGTGTGTCCTTAAAAACATTACACAAGAACTTGAACTGGAAAATCAGTTGCAACAGATCTTACAGTGTCATGGACACAAATTTGAAATTTTTGGTTCAAACTTTCATGAATATGTTTGGAGGAGGTCAGGAGAGAAGTGCAACACTGAGGGTCTACATGTGTGGGATCATCTTAGCAGTGAATGGACCAAAAATCAGCCAAAACCCAAAGAAGAGCTTTGAATGTTTTTCAAGAAGTCTGGAGAACTATTTGTGAAGACTGAAGTTTTTGACTCATATACTGTATTTCCATGGATGTTCAAACAAGTTTCAATAAGCTGCTGAACCCGTTTCCAATTTTCCTAGCAAAATACAAAGAAATAGTGGCTCAAGACTTTTACGCAATACTATACATCTCGTGTATTATATTTACTTAGAAAGTGTAGAATAATGCATAATAGCCAATTAGAACACCCAATTTTTTTCTTTCCTAAGCTCCAGTACTTAAACATTTCAGTTTGCTCAAGTGGTCAACTTTAAGGCACAGTCATATTGTGATTACAGGTGCAGCAGCAGACACCTGTAACCATGTCCAACCACACTTTATAATCTGAAAACTTTGGATTTTGTTTGACAGTGATTGAGGCTTTTTAATGTAATGGTGTTTTATGATATGCAATTCCTCTCTCAGATTTACATCTGCATTTTGGGATCAAGCTTGGTGCGGACACACAGTAGAGGGGGTTACACATCCATAACACTAGGAAATATGGGTAAACTCAACCTGCTTAAAAATCTCCACATCTGGTGGACACTAGACATGGTAGGGGTTGTTTTATCAACTGCTGATTCCAAGAACTTAAATAAATACATTAAAATACACTAGATAGGTCTACTTCTCTTCTTGGGGGCCAAATTTTTGGGGGCTTCCAGCCAGGATATCCGGGTAGTGGCAATCCTGGCTGATTTAACTTTAAATAAACTAATTGAATTTTAATTGTCATCAGATGATAACTGATGGTTTGGAGATTTCATTTTGGCCAATCAAATGAGGTCAAATGAATTACAACTGTGAATGAAGAAGAAAAAAAAAAAGTTTTTTTTTCTTTTTTCTTATATGCATTGCACTGTGAGGTTCAAGTAAAATTCCTTATTAGAGTAATGTTCATGTTTTCATAATTTAACAAGCATACTGCCTACTTTGACAGGTAACATAGACCAATAAGAAAGAGAAGGTCAGAATAAACAAAGCCCCTGCACAACTCATCATGCAAAATCTGCTTCACCAGGCTGCCTTCTGCATCCTTGGGGGTGACCTCTCTGTGGGGAAGGCTGGAGTGTACTCAGAGGAGTGTATTTGTGGGTTTTGAGCATGTGTTTGTGTGTAATATGTGGAAGCACATGCAGGGGAGGTGATGATGAATACAAAGGCAGTCAAGGTGAGCCAAGGGGAAGCTGTTGATGGGAAAGCTCCAATGACAGCAAAACAAACTACCCAAGAGAAAGCTGTCCGAAATAAAAGTTTTCAGGGTCGACGCTTTAGCATTCATGGCTCAGCGTGGGGCCCTGAGAGAATCGGATAATGCCAGCACCTGTGATGGCTGGCATTTTGCTAATGATGCCATTTTGCCTTCAAATATTCAGCTCGATGCTTTGTGATTATGTCTGCACTGCTTCCAAAAACTGATGTGACCCAGATGAAAGCGGAGACAGACTGTAAGACTGCAGGAGGCACAGTGTTTACAGTTAAATGTCATGTAAATGCTGTGACCTAGAAGGAAGGAAGGAAGGAAGGATGGAAGAAAGGAACATGAAAATGCTATGATTTAGCATGAAGAAACAAGAATAGGGTGGCATGAATTCATGAAATATAAAGGAAGGAAAGATGTGAGGAGAAAATCATGTAAATGCTATGATATGGCATGCGGGAAACATGAATGACTGAATGAAGGAAGGAAGGAAGGAAGGAAGGAAGGAAGGAAGGAAGGAAAGGAAAGAAAGAAAAATGGAAAAACAGATACAGAAAGGAATGCAGGAAGTTAAACACATAAGAAACATACAGGAGAAAAGGAGAATTCAATGAAGACACTGAGAGAAGATAAATGCTACATGCCTACCCAGAATCAACAGCTGACACTGTTGGATGTAGATATTTCATGTGATCCGTTGCTCAGGTCTGCTTACCCAAGAGTTCATAGAGGAGGTTGAGAATGTCCTTCCATGCTGCGCCGGCCTCCTCCCCAGCCATCTCTCCAAAGTGGGCTGCACTGTCGTACAGGTTCATGCGATCGATGCATTTGACCAGGAGGGTCAGCATCCCCTGAGGAAATCAAAGTAATATAATTATTATCATGACTAATATATGATTTACCATATAATTCGAGAACTACTGTCCTTTTAGAAAGAAAATGCTTTAGAATATAGCTTTAGAATATGCATTATGAATATGCATGTATCTAAACAAAGAAAATGCATTTTTTAAAATAACTGAATGGCAAAGAGTTAAAAAAAAATACAAATGGTGACACACTAATCTAGACTGTACCATACACCATACATTAAATAAAGTCACTCTGATCTAACCTAAGGACTGAGCAATAAAAATTGAGCATTCCGCATTAAAAATGTAAATATTTTTTTATTTAACCAAAGTTGAAATGTAATCATTTAAGAACCATGGGTTTTAAAACACCCTCTAAACTGTGGTGCAAGCATCTGTCAAAAAAATGAAGTTCTACATAGCATCCATCTAAAATGAGAAACTTCATCATCAGTATATGAGGGTTTTTTTTTTTTTGCATGACCATTAATTACATCATCCACTCTCACCTCCTCTTTGAAGAGGTCTTGACGTTTGATGAGTGAACGGAGAAGACACTGTTTCTCCTCGTGCTCCAGCTCAGAATCGGGCTGCTTAAAGTACGCAATCAAATCATTCAGTGTCTGTAGCACCTCTTCAACATACCCGGCCACCGCTGTGGACTCCCCTGCTGCAGTGCTGTCCAAAGCTCTGTGGGAAAAGACAGAAAAGACCAAGAATGTGACTCAAAATGTAAAATATTAAAAAAAAAAAAAGAGAGAGAGAAAGAGAGAGAGAAACGTAAAGTGGTTGTTTTAACATGAGGTCTTTTTGCGAGAGGCAAATAATACCCTCCTCTCCTTACTTGATGAAGTTGGTAAAGAGGAACGTGGTGTTACGGATGATGCGCGCAGCACGAGACTCCTCGTGCTGACAGCGCTGGAGGATGAGCCCGTCATCCATGTGGCCCTCAGAATGTAGGCAGGCCTAGGGCAGGACAAAGACAGTTGGGAATATTCATTTTTCATTAAAATTAGGATGTAAACCGAGGATGCAACCAGACACCAATAACCTGCTAGGAACCTTCTGTCCTGTCAGACTTTGTGAACAGGTTTCCGACACGAGAGCTCAGTGAAACTGGATTCGCTGTAATCAAACAGCCTAATTGAAAAAAGGGGGGTGGGGGTCACCACGCATTACCTCCAACACGTTAGGTGCACTGGCATGCTGCCAAGGCTGCAAGGTCTGCTTGGCGCCAGCACGATGTGGCATTTGATGTCCCTGGACGAATGCCCGGCGATGAGCAGCGTTCATATGCCGCCCTAATCCCCCCGTCTCACTCAAAGTAAACTGCCGCCCTCCATGTCACCCATTATCACGTTTAAATGTGGGTCAGCCTCATGTGCACTGTGTGTGTGTGTGTGTGTGTCTCCACGATAAACACTGTTTTCAGGTCCAAAAGAAGAAATTTGCACTGAGTGGGGTGGGATCTTCAAAGGTGATCCATACATGCCACGTGCTTCATTGGGTGTGATTTGCTCCTGTGCACACTGGCTTTGAGGAATGGCAGGCATTTATGACCTTATTGGAAACAGATGCCAACTGTATACATTGCTATTTGTGTCACTATGTGCAGTGCAATAAATTATTAGTAATTATTCCTGCAGCAGTTGCTCGCTCATTATATAATAACCAAACAAACAAAAAGAAAAAAGCACTAGATTATCCAGCACTGCAAATTGGACAACAGCAACAAAGCCAGAGGCTCACTGTACGTGAGTTTCTTTCTAATTTGCACCACTAAAGTAAAATATTGACTGTGTTCTGTATTTTTAGGTACAGCACATGAGAGGTCACTGTCAGAGGTGTTCTGCATCACACCACTGTGATTACTTTAGTGTACATTATGCTGATGTGGTGTATTTATCTCAATAAAGTCTTTTCAGTGTAAACATCCAGAAAACCTGGGGCCAGGATAGGAGTACTTATTTTGTTTTTAAGTCTCCATGCAATATATAATCAAATGGCTATCTACAGTACACTGTATTTTGTATATTGAAGTTGAAGGGAATTCGGTCCAACTTACCACAAGTTTGTCCTTGGCCCACCAAACAGGTTAATTGCTATTTTCACATCAGTTATGTTGATATGCAGCGTAAACAGAGGTGTAATAATTAGCATTTGTTATGGCCATGCTCAGTTGAGGTGGGTCTAGCTGCTTGTATTGCACTTAATGGTATGGAACCGTAATTAAGTCTATCCTCTATTTACACTGTAATTACACTTGTCTTTACTCTGTTATGAAGTTTGAAAATGACTTTTTGGAAAAGCTCTATTCAGCATCTGATTACATTCATCTAAATATTTATTTACATATACACATCTTTCACTATTAACATTTTCTTTTCTGTTGTTGTAACAGGCCTGCATGGTGCTTGATGCCAGGACCAAAGGAAACACATTCAGCATTATAATGTTTGTTCCACAAGCATTATGGACATTTTAATTTATATGTTCATCAAATGGGAAAAAACAAACAAAACAAGACAAAACAAAACCAAAAACAGATAAATGCATAGGTTACAGCTGTTTTTTTTTTTGTTTTGTTTTGTTTTTGAGCTGGGGGGGGGGATTTGTGAACTGTTACTGAAAAGTCAGAGTTCCAGAAGAAAAGTTTTATTTACCCTTCTTTTTAGGGGACCAAGACGAGATGATTTGGCATCTGGCGCCTGGTAGGACAGCCACAGTCCTGTTGCCACATGCATGATGAAGCACACTGAGTCTCCGTACTTGATCTCTGGCACTCCCATGCCATCAATGTCCCTCTTTGGGCCAGAATCTCCCTTTTCCTTTTGTAGGGACACACACACACATTAGCAAACAAACATAACCAGAAAAAGCACACACGCCCACACAAACATACACACAGTGACAAATGAAGATGCATTGTGATTAGATGGTAATCAGAGATGCCGGTTGAGGAGAGTGTATTCATTGGCCTGCCAGGAGGCTGCTGCCGGCCTCATTAGCTCTACTACATTTCTGGCACAGCAGAGATGGAGCGATGCAGCTGATTGCGGTCGACAGCAAGTAGCGGGAAACATATTAAAGCCAATGTTCAACATGGCGAAGCTTTGACCTTTCCAGATACAGGAACTAGAAGGTACAGGGTAGTGTGGATAAGGGATGGAGAGCAAGAAAGTTATTAGGCAATCTATTTTCTTCTAAAGAAACACGAGTCCTAAGTTGGAGCAATTTTACGCTGTATTGTCAGGAGTACGATAGGAAAATAGACTTTGAAGTAATGTGAGTCAGAGGGATTTTATACTGTATCTGCTGTGGATAAAGGGATATCCATAGGAACAAATGGAGCTCCGTGAAGGTGACTCAGTGTGCGCTTTATATGGCTGTAGCCAGTTTTACAACGGGGAATAATTAGGGCTTGCTCACACATCAAACAGAAAATCCAAGAAATCACTATAGATATTTTTTACCAGTTTTAGCTGGATCTCTTCAGGTAAGGGAGGCTCCACACAAAAATGTACACATTAGTATTAGACTTTTATATCACTGGGTATATTTTTAATCACTGGTCAACAGAAAAAAAAAACAAATCTGCAATCTGTAGTTTCATCTTACTCCTGTGTTACCTTCTACGGCAGAATACAACGACATATACCATCATATAAGTATTGTTTACGAGAATAAATAAAATAACTTTTCCATTAGAGTTTCAAGTAAACCGTGTGCTCCTTTCTTGTGATTATTTCTAGCATCGAGTCATTATTTTTGTAGTATATGCTATTAAATATGAGCTGCACAAACCTTCAGAGTTCAGCAGAGCAAGAGTGGGAGAAAAATGGATGTGGAATTGCAGGAAAGAAATTATTAAAGTCAAATAAGAGAATACAAAGCAGGTATCTAAATAATAATAAATAATATTACAGTGGTGATAGTGAATTCCTCCTGTCTGCTCCAACATTTACAGTGTTGCCTACTCAGCAGCTATGAAAAGGTCATTTTATGGTGCAAAGGCATGAGCTCATTAAGAGCTTACATACTCGCTTTGGGAGTTGTTGATGAAGTAGTCAGGGAAAGATATTTTGAGTTCTATATTAATGAGGTTAGTTACCTAAGAGCATTTACTTACACCAACACACAGGACAGCTTTCAGACACCATAACTGCCTTGCTCAAAAAGCGAACTTTAAAAACAGAATATAGACAGAGCTGTGAAAAAGTATTGTGTTGCCTTTTTAGCCCACTTCACTTTGTCACACAGGTTCTATTTAAGTGATTTCTTGATTCAGCAGGTCTAGCAGTAATGGATGATCTGTGTGAAATATGTAAAAAATAAGAAATCCAGAAGGAGGCGAATCCTTTATCATGGCACTATAACATAGGTTCATACAGGCAAATAGAGCACTGACCTTGGAGGCCCTAAAGCAGAAAGCAGTGGCTGTGGTGTCAGACTTCACTCTGTCCTGCAGGACCAGTCCACGTTCTTCAGTCAGGGCAAGATAATGGCCGGTAGAGAGATGGCGTAGTCGGAAGGGCTGGCCCCACCGGATGTGGCTACCACTCCAGCTAAACACAGAGAACTGCTGTCACAAGCTTTGGACGCAACAATGACCATATCAGGAGAATCAGGTTTGGAAAATGCCTTTTCTCACACATCAGGTGTTGGACTGTTTACATTAGGTGAGGGAGCTTGCCGAGTAGAGCCTCCAGACATTACAACCAATCACCAGCGCTGAATTCACCTGCCTATTACCTGTGCTGTTCTCACATGTGTGGAGTCAGACCCCACATGTGTTCATTCTCACATGCACCTCTATTGCTAGAAAAGACTTTCACAATGTTTTCTAGTTTTTCCCCACAATGGAACCCATTACTGGTTGATTTGATCCCCTTTATTTTGCAATTCATAGGAGACAGGTACTGTAAAATGAGACTGGTAACATTTAACATAATTCAATTTTTTAAAAGAAGTTTATAAAAAGGGTTTTTCCTCTTGCCATTTGCATTTATGTACTGAAGGCCAGGTTTTGTTTATTAAAAAACTGAAGGATATTCACCCTAATTCTGGAGGCACGTCAGTTAGATCAAAGTACTCTAGCCAACTGCGTTATTCATGTAAGCCGCCCAAACTGTTCTGCATGCTACAGGTCTCTGTTAAGCAAATAAAAAGCTGACTTCACTCCAGGAAACAAATATGGCTCGAGTGGTGAAGGTATTTAATATATTTCCCTCCTTTCTATTTGAAGAAAAAAATGCCTGCACTGTTTCACTCAGCATTGCAGATGAAATCATGTAGCTGGAAATGTTCAAATGTATGTTAAAACAATCTTGAATTGCACTATCAAGTAAAATGATCTCAAGTCGAACTTCAGAGGAGCTCAAGTTTCTCTGTATAAATGATGCAATGTGGGAAACACTGTTCAACATGCACCCCCCAAGCCAAAAAAAGACATCTGCCTTAATAGCTGCACCTGTGGCACTTTCAAAGTGCACTGACTGTGACAGGAATTCCCAGTAGGAGCTGGCAGCCAAAGTAACTGCTGAGAAATTGCGTAGGTGGCCAGATAAAGAAAGGAAAGCGAGAGACATAGGACAGTGATAGAAAGGTAGTTTAAAGTGGCTGGTAAACAGATTCTGGAAACTCTGAAAATTATTTGGTAGTGACAGCTCAGAAAAGAAGGAGATGAATTTTATATAGTTTATATATAACCTAAGTTTAGTAACCGTAAGATGCATATTTAATACAGTGCTGTGCAAAAGCCTCAAACCTCCTGTTATTTCTTTATATTTTGTTAGGAAACTGGGAAATAGGTACAGTAATTTACTGAAACCTAAACAAACATAAATGAAATACAGTATATAAGGCAAAACCAGAGTTTGCACAGTTCTAACAGGCTTGAAAGTCAACAGTCTTAAACAGCTTTCTTGTAATTTCTTTAAGTAATCTTCAGAAATAGTTCTCCAGGCTTCTTGAAGGACATTCACAGCTCTTCTTTGGATGTTGGCTGCCTGGCTTAACAAACAAACAAACAAACAAACAAAAACATTCCTCTGAAAATTGTTAGGTACAAGAACTGGACTGAAAATGAGTGAAAAAGCAGCCAATGTCCAAAGAAATTTGAAAGACCTTCAGAAAGCCTGGAGAACTATTGCTCAAGACCACTTTAAAAAAAAAAAAAATGAAAGTCTGACTGCTTGGACTGAATTTAAAGAGTGAGGGGTGGTACTGTACATCAGGTGTTATTTCTTTTATATTATTTTAAATCCCACTCAAATAAAACTGTTTGTGTCATTTCTGAGAGAAATGAATCATGTTCTTTACTCTATTAATGTGTGTTTTTAAGTCTGATGTTACCTGATCCTCAGTGGCTCCACTCTCCACAGTGAACGGGCCTTTGATGCTCCCTTACCGGCTTCATAGTTGACTATCCTAAGAGCAGAAGACACAAGTGGGGTGGCCTCAGTTAAGTAAGTCACAGGAACAGCAAGTTCAGTATAAGATGGCATACCTCTGCTAAAATCCCCTCCACATTGTGCATGAACTGGATCCCGAGGGATCCTGTCTTGCAATGGTAAAAAGTCCTTCCAGAAATCTCTGGATCCAGATCCAGACTGACTCCAAACATGGAGTAAAACTCTGACAATCACATAACCTCCTTGGGCAAAGTAATAAGATGTGAAGTTTAAGCAGGAAACACCAATATTCTAAAAAGCGTAAACTTCACTGTTCAGGTAATCATAAAAACAAAGAATCTTATACTTTATGATTATGTTTCAGGAGGGAGAAAATATTGTTCGGTTGAAAGGATATTTCAGTGCGTCTCAATAAAAACAGCAGCACAGTCTCCCTTTGCCCCGGACTACAACAAAAAATGAGTTGGCATTTATAAAAAAAAAAAAAAGATCTTCAATGAATTTTTCCTCCAGTGAACAGAAAAAAAAAAAACCCTCAAAACTTTTTTCTTGATTGTTAGTTTGACAGATTTAAACTACTGACTTCTTGATCACAAAAATCTGAGCTAATCAATTACTAACCTCTGCTCCTCTTCACTCTTGTCTGCTCCAGGGATGGTCAAGCTCTCATCGTGCCCGTGACAAAGACGCATCACATGTCCACCAATTAAAAAACCTAAAAGAAACAATGGGGTTTTTTCTGTTTATTTTCGCAGAAACTACTTTTATTCTGGTGCATGGTCTGCTTTTCAAACACCATCAGCACAGCGAAAATGATGACAGGAAATAATACATTTTTTAAAATGTTAAAAGGAAAAATTTATTGAAAATGTTCCCACTTAGACACCAAAGAAGACACTGCCATCTAAAGCAATACTTACAACGTAGCATTCCTCCCTTGGATTGAATAAGGAAGAGCTGCTACTGTTGCTGGGGGTTAGACGCTTACCTACTGCCATGTTGCTTGAAGAACAGGTAGGCTGGACATTCCAGAGTGTCTGCATGAAGGAGGCATCCACGTAAATGTTGCCATTGGAAATAGAGAGATGCTGGGAAAGGGAAGCACAGGGCTTTGGGTTAAGCAGATATGTTAGCAGAAGTGGAAAAACAGACACACAACAGGATTTAGAAATACTACACAGAGGAGGAAGATGCCCAAGTGGCTGGAGTTGAAAAGAGATTAAAACGCGTCCTCAGGAGGAAGCTCACTGCCTGATCGCTGCAGGCCAAAGGCAGTGTTCCGTGCAACAATGTCCAGATAATGCAATTATTCCTTCCAGCAAATGAACAAAAAACTCCACCTATTCCTGGTAGGTATAGAGGAAAGTGAGTCAATGAGTTGAGCTTTAGGCAATATCCAAGTAAGTGTTGACACAGTGATTTCTAATACATACAATACTGTAAAAAAAGGGTTTAGTAACTGTCAATGTTCCTTTATCACATAACACCATTAGGAAGGCATCTAATCATATTCTGTAGCATGGCAACAAGAAAATATCATATTTATAATCAATGGAAAGATAAATATAAGCACCAATTAAGTTTTGTTTTTTAATTAGCTCATATTTGTATTAGCATGGCATTTAAAAAAGTTAGATATCTTAGTCTATAACAGCAGATGTTACAGATTAATGGAGAGCTACAACTGTGAAGTCGAACCATCTATTCACTGTCTCTTCCTAATATGATTTTTATAATCCTGACATTTGTTCGCCAGGCTTTAACCCAACAGGGAAGCTAACATAAATCAGCCTAACCTGACACAAAGACACAAATGCCTCGGTCATAAAAAGACTGCATCACATCCAACGTGAGTGCTCACAGTAATAATGCAGCTTTTGCTTGAATTTCTGTGTTGTGTCCCATTCTTCAGTGGCTGAATTTCTGGCGAGCTAATGCAGGTGAAGATTTCACTGGAGGTTTGCCAGTTTTGCTTTAATTGCACATTTCCCTCCCTGAAGGGCCCGTGTGACCACTAGAAGATAGTGATTGGCACGCTGTTGTCCTTCCCTTTTGCCATTTCTCTCTCTACCTCTTCCTCAGTTCCTCCTCACATCCACCTCTCCTCTCTTTTCCAAGTAAGTTAATTGAGGTCAGGTGTATAGCTCTGCATGGTGGAGACAGCATTAACTCAAAGCTCATCAGTCAGATGGATGAGTTTCATAAAAATACATTTTAAAGGAGGACCTGCACAGAGGGGGCTTCACAGGTAATCAGATTTCCATTACAGACAGAAACTGGTATCAGGGTTATCCAAGTGCTATAAAACTTTCTAAAGTGCCTTTTCAGGCAGACGATGAACCAAAGCTGATGATTCCAGCTATGTGGGGCACATAATCTAAACAGAACCACCATTTTTTGCATTTGGCACATTTGGTCTTTCAAGTTTAGAGGCAGACAATTCTGTTCAGACATGGAAAAAAAAACAACTTAGCAGTGGAATAAGAAAGCTTCCAAAACAACAGGAGATAATATCTGAATTAAGGGAGATCTGACAAGTAAACCAGAGAAAGGAAAATGAGAGATGATACACAGAGTATCAGAAACACAAGTGAGAATCTGATGTAGTCTGACTGTACTGGAAAATAGTACATACTCATGAGAGAAAGCCTGTTGCAGGGGTAACACAGAGAGACAGACAGCCATTCACACTCACATTCACACCAATAGGCAATTTAGAATCACCAATTAACCTAACCCCAGTTGGAACTGCACGTCCACACAGAGAGGACTAGGCCAAGGTGGGTTCGAACCCAGACCTTCTTGCTGTGAGGCAACAGTGCTAACCACCACACCGCCATGCTCCCCCCCGAGAGAGAACATGTAAACTCCGCACAAAGGCCCCAGTCTGGATTCAAATCCAGGACCTTCTTGCTGTGTGGAGACAGTGCTAACCCTCGCACCACCGTGGCATGCATTTATGGCCTCCCGTGATACAAAGTAACTTCCACATAATCACAGGAAGAAGTTTCTCCTAAATTATTCACAAGGCAAGTACACAACGCTTTTCACTGTGTAAACTTTTATTGCCTTTGAATAACAGTGATTTTCCATTAAAGTTCCTCTTTAAGCGGCTGCTGCAATGTGAAAGGTGACTAGAGTCTTCTGGCTAAAACCATACAGTTTGTTTGCTTGTGACACTAAAGAAAATATCTACAGTATTTAAACCTTTACCATGCATACATTTATCTAACAGGTGACTTTTAAAATGTGCTCTACTCTTGTAACAAGAGTAAAAATGACTTTAAAGATGTGACTTACTAGATATCTCTCTGTTGACACACTGACAAGAATCAGGTCGTCTCCAATGCGGACTTTCTCTCCCTCAGATCTCTGCTTGGACGCAGGGTGAATGGTCCACCAGCAGGCCTCTCCTACTCACACAAACACACATGAAAATAATATTCACATAACTGATAATAAGGAGAACATAAAACTTGAGCACAAACTTCCTGAGCAGGGCAGTCACATGCCTGCCCTTTTAAATTTCTCTTCACTTTTGTTACATGGTGTAGGAGCAGCAGAACTGTTTCCATTTGATGAATGGCCTCAAGCTTTAGTTCAAATGTAGCACGACTGCGCGCACATGTACACACACACACACACACACGTGAAGTTAGAGTACTCCTCCCATTAGCTCTATATCAACGTTAAATCAACCTGAAACGGTCATTCCCGAAGGCCGAATTCAACTGAAAGCAGTAAAATCTATAAAGTGCCCATTAGTCATACCGTACCTATTGAATCTTCTTGCAGTCCGACATCAAATGACAGCTTGTCTGTCAGAGACCTTGATGTCTTCAAACAGGTCAAGTACTGGTGAGTGAAAAATGAACTAATGTTAGGTCAAAGGAAACACTCAGACTAGCCGTAAGAGGAATTCAATTCATGTTAAATGGGTCTCATTAAAATACAAAGTATGTGTAACTAAGCGGTAAATGTTTCGTGCTAAATAATTAGTGTATTAATCAATTAGTAAGTAATTTATTAACCAATATACTGTTTCAAGGTATGATCAAAGTGCATACAGTAATGTGAAAAAGTGAGCCACCCCCCTTTCTTTATACAGGTGCTGGTCATAAAATTTGAATATCATTAAAAAAGTTGATTTATTTCAGTAATTCCATTCAAAAAGTGAAACTTGTATATTATATTTATTCATTACACACAGACTGATATATTTCAAATGTTTATTTCTTTTAATTTTGGTGATTATAACTGACAACTAATGAAAACCCCAAATTCAGTAAGTGTTGGCCAACTGAAAAGTATGAACATGAAAAGTATGAGCATGTACAGCACTCAGTACTTAGTTGGGGCTCCTTTCGCCTGGATTACTGCAGCAATGCGGCGTGGCATGGAGTCCATCAGTCTGTGGCACTGCTCAGGTGTTATGAGAGCCCAGGTTGCTCTGATAGTGGCCTTCAGCTCTTCTG